>CAJNIZ010002747.1:63929-102617 GCA_905231905.1 Symbiodinium pilosum
ACTGTTACTGGGTGGGGGCCGTACCCAAGGTTTAGGGTTTAGGGGATGTAACCCACATACTGCAAGGTAGTTCTCAGTTTCCAAGAGCCTTCAGGCGGACCCATATCTCAAGCCCAAGCCCTAACCCTAAATCCTCAATCCGAAGCCCTACACCCCAAAGCCCAGACCCTAAATCCTGCAAACTCTAAATCCTAAACCCTCAATCCGAAACCGTAAAACCCACGCCCTAGATCCCAAATCCTACGAACTCTAGATCCTGAACCCTCACAAAAGACCTATTTGGAAACAGGGTGCAAGCCATTTACCCACGTCTAGGGTAGGGTTTGGGGTTTAGGGTTTAACGTTTGGGGTTTAGGGTTTAGGGTGTACGCTTGGGGGCGCTACATGTGGCTCATTATGAGGCTTATATAGGAATTGATAATTATATGAGCCAAGTGTAATGTTCAAACCTGCTCCTAAGTCTACTCCTGCAGTAGATTTGGTGGATAGGAATTGACGTTTGGGATGCTTGGTTTAGGGTTTGTGCTATTTATGGTTTGCGGGCTTGAGTTTAGAGGGTTTTCAGAACTTTGTGTTTAAGATTCATGGGATTCAGGGCTTGGATTGATGGTGGATGGCTCATAGGAACTAGGCTTTAGGATTCAGGATTCAGCGCTTCTAGGATGCAGGGGCCAGGGTCCAGGGTTTATGGGGCTTAATAAGGCTTAGGATGTGTAATTCAGGCATAAGGGTTTGCTGGATTCAGAGTTTGAGATTAACGGTTTATAGGGTTCAGGGCTCAGGATTTGGGGTTTAGGCCTTGTAGTAGGATGCAGGAGTTTTGGGTTTATTGGGTCGAGGGCTAAACCCTAAATACTAAACCCTAAACTGTACTCAGGATTCAAAGGTTTTTTTGAGTGTAGGGTTGGGGGGGCTGCTCCACACCCTAGACCCTAAACCCCTAAACCCTAAAGCCCTAAACCATAAACCAATTCCTCTCGGAAGCGTAGGCTTCTCTCTGTGGGGGGGTTCCATGCAATGAGGACCCTTTTATTGTGGGGGGTATAATCCAGGGGACCTCTCTGTTGAGAACTTGCTATAGGTCTTCCTATATCTGGGCTACCAAGGGAATGCTTTTCACATCAAGGGGTTTAGGGTTTAGGGTGTAGCATTTACGGTTTAGGGTTTAGGAGTTGATTTAATACTGAGGGGTGCAAGCGCAACAGGCATCTTGCCCTTCATGGTTGCCCGTCTATTCTGAAGAACTAAGATTGACACGAATTGACCGAAAGTAGGAGCAACGCCCCCTGTTTCACGGGATGCCCGTAATGAATTGCAAGAAAAACACACGCTTGATCCTTTTCAGGCTTGTACATGAGCCCTACACCTGAGACGTTAAGTTTTCCTCTCGCCCTCTCAGCCCTAAACCTGGAACCTGAAGGCTAGCATAAGAAAACAACAGACACACATGATATGCTGCTAAAGGCGAACATCACGAACCCGCAGCTGAAACGTTCAAACTGAAACTCCCCACTTACCTAATCATAAAATCTTGCATAGAACCGTTACTTTTTGGTGTATATTGGGATAATAGAAAAGAAAATGTAAACTACTATGTTATGTAGGGTTTTATTCACCTTCAGATATCCCCAAACCCTACATCCTGCAAGCAGTATGGCATGGGAGGTCTTAGCCTACACCTCCCCCCTCCTCCTCTATGCCCGATGTCGGCAATGCTCCGGGCGAACAGAGCAGAATCCTCGCATTTATGGAGAGTACAATCTGGGCTTTTCGCCTTTTTCAGGGGATTCTGTTAGGGCCCTAAACCGTAATCACAAATACAATTGAACACTAAACCCTAACCCGATTATACCCTAAACCCTAGACGCGAACCCTATTAAACCTGAACTAAACCCTAAACACCAACCCCATTAAACCATTGACCCTAAACTCTATACCCCATTAAACCCAGACCCCAAAGCCCGTTGCAACAACCCTTCGGCTGTTACGTTAGGCGTAGCTCAGGCTTGGCACAGGGATCAAGTTATCTGGCATCTTTGTTCAGAGTTTTGGGGTCCAGTGTTCAGGGTTTGGGGGGGGGTTAGGAAGGTGTTCTGTTGCAGGTTTAGGGCTGCGGTGGGATGTGAAGACAAGCTTTTCCAGCGGGATGCTGCGCCCTCAGGGTCCAAGTACCCAATAATCATATACTCACCCAAAACCTATATACTATACTTACTATTCCCCAAAACCCAAGTAGCTAATTATTGGGTACTCGGGCACTAAACCCTAAACCCTATATGTCCCATCATATTCCCATAAATCCCTATATACCCCTATATCTCCCCTGAAAGGGACCTAATTATTGGGTCCTTGGACCCTAAACCCTAAACCCTAAACCCTAAACCCTAAACCCTTAAACCCTAAACCTAAACCCTAAACCTCTGAGCCAATTCTTGACGAACTTTTGGGAGCAGAGCTAGGCCAATCACACTGCCGGGTGGTGCTGGATCCAGATCTGAAACACAGTTATAAAGTTTAGGGTTTTGGGTTTTAGGGGTTTCGGGTTTAGGGGTTTAGGGTTTGGGGGTTTAGGGTATACCCTAAGCTCTCACCTCTTTGGTGTAATTAAGTGCTGTAGGGCCGAATTATTTTGAATAGGGTTTTGTTACATATCCTGTTTTTAGTGGTATACGGAGGAGAGAAAATTTTGGTATTTCGTCAGGCTTACACACAAAGGCCACAAGAATGTCAACGTCGAAACACGCGAGACTGGCAGCGAGCTCACTGGCGCGTTTAGATCGTTGGCATGTTGGGTTCAGGGTTTAGGCGATTTTGGGTTTAGGGTTAAGGAACTCAACCCCTGAACGCTTCTTTTGAGCTAGGGTGACCCACCTCAGATCAGCTATAGCTCATGTAATTTGTAAAAGACTTATGGCAAGCCTCATGAATCTTCGACCCCAAGCCCTCAAACCCTTGACCCCAAACCCTCAACCTCAAATCTGCAAACCTTCTCCAGTAAGCCGCGAGCCCAAACCCGAAACTCTCAACCTGCGCCGCTGCATTCTAAACACGCTTCTTCATGTCGTCGACCCTCAACCCTAAACCCTGAGCCCTTGCCGCGGTCCGCAATAAAGTCCAGCGAAACTGGCAGAATGCCGGCCTCTCGAGTCAGACACTCCAATGCATTTGAACAGATCTCGGGCGCTCAGGTTGAAGGCCTTGGCCTTTTTAGGGAGGCTCTGTGAACCCTGAAGGGTGTGTCTACACCTATCTGTGCATGTGTATATCCTGGGGCTGCAGTTACCTAAATAGACGGCTACTGGGCTATGCAACTGTAGGGTACGTGGAACCCAGAACCCATTATTCAGGTAACTGAGCCCTACGGTGTGTATATATCTGTATATATATATATATACACACATGTGTACATACATGCCCTAGGGTAGATATATATATATATACACATATATGTATATATACATGTGTATATACCTCTCTCTCTCTCTCTCGCTGTTTCATTCTCTCTCTCTCTCTCTCTCTTCTCTCTCTCTCTCTCTCTCTCTCTCTCTCACTGTCACTCTCTTTCTTTGACAGACTGGGATCCCACGGTTAAAATCTAGAAGCATGCAAGGAGAAGGTTTACTGGCTTGCTGCTAGGGAACTGTTACTATAATGCGGGAACCCTGTTCTTTACTATATACCCATCATATGGTAAATTTAATGCATGGCTTCCTTAACGGCAACCCAGTTTAGGCTGGGGCTTACGGCTTGGGGGGTTGGGCTTTGTTGTTGGAATGTGGCTAGGGGCTGCGGGATCTGTCTTTCAAGTTTCCACCTTGGAGTGTAGAACCTGGGGTCAGTGGTTTAGCCGTTTGAGTTAAGCTTAGGGTTTGGGGTTTAGGTCAGGGTTTACGGCTTAGGGTTTTTGAGTTTAGTGTATAAGGGTTTAGGGGTGTAAGGTTTAGGGTTCGGTAGACGCCAAGAGGCAGTAGGCCTGACACCAGAGAAACAGCGTCGAAGGGCAGAATAAATCTGGATGCCTTATGTACAGCCTCCACAATGCAAAGGGCTTTGGTGGGGCCCAAAACCATATGTAAATTCCAGATGCCCTGACCTTTTAAGCCCTGAACCCGCAACCCCAACATCGTGCTGGGGGTTCTTCAGGCTTCTATGAGACTACACTGACTGTGGAGCTTCCACAGCTTCTGAAGTGGGTGGATTTAAGAGACTCGGAACTCATTGAAGGACAAGCAACAACTTACATATCTCTGCGCAGTGCACCCCTCACTCACCCATATTAGCTCGAAGTACTAGGCCCTAGGCGTATTACCTTGCCTTGCCTTGTGTCCCCGAAGATCAGGCAGGATCATACTGCTCAAAGACGAAGCTTTGCACCACCTTATAATGATATCCTATTTCCCAATAAGTATACAGAAGAAGCTTTGAAGTTCCGAGTGGTACAAGATTTCCTCTAGCCAGCGTATATCCCCTCTACTGCCCCTACGAATTCTGCATGGGGACTAGTGGTTTGCGGAAAGCCCCACATCTCCAAAACCCTCATGACATGTGGAAACCTGGCAGAGACTTTACAAATGCCGCTTAAGAACTGTTGCCACTTAGGGTTTAGGGTTTTGGTTGTATGGATTAGGCTTCAGGGTTCCGGATTTAGGGGGATCAATCCCTAAACCCTAAACCGTAATGTCTTGAGCTCCAGCACACGTCTCGGAAACAAACACAGGGAGCGATCGTCGCGCACCTATGGAACACCTGCACAATGTCACCCTAGAAGCCCAGTTACCCAGATGTTTTGGGTTCCTGTCCTGAAGACCCTATAAAATTTTATACTATCTGTAACCCAAGGACCTACTATATGGGTACCTGGGCTTCTAGGGTCAGAAAGAAATGTACCAGCTGCTACGAGCCTCCTACGCGTCGCTAAATTTCTAAATGACTCACGGCATGCTGCCAAATATCTGAGCTCACCAAGCTCCCACACAACTTGCGTGGTGCTTGTACCAAACAATCTGCCTAGACCCTTCTCCTACCCTCTATTTGGGCCTAAGTACCCACTATTAGGGACCATATATCCTCAATTAAGGGTACAAGGAAGGTCCTTGTGGATGTTTCCGTAATTAAGTCAGGGGTCGCAATGAAGACCACGGCATCTTGTAATTTCTCTTGTCATCATGAAGGGACATCCCAAAAAGGACCCCACTTCATGACAACCCTACACCATATCGCTTGAAAAGCTCTGAGCAGTGGCCTTTGCGGCAGGAAGCAAGCAGCGTTTCCAGTCGCGCCGCCTGACTCGCAGGACGACCCACGAAAGCTATACGGGCTATACTATTTGGGCCCTATAGCTGCAATATTTGGGTACTACACTTGGACACTTAGGTCTTTTGATTGCGTTAAAGCCTAGACATCGGCCGCTTCGGTTAACGAGTTACGGAGTTACTCTCTTGCTGGTGTCTGCGGCCTGAACCCTGCAGTCCCCCTTAACTAGATAGAATATGGGGTATGTGGGGATCTTATTACAATATACTTGAAGCCATATTCTACTTAAGGGGGACTTTAAACCCTAATCCGTTAGCAGTCTGATTTGTAGCGCTTATTTGCTGACCTCTCTACAGACCTTGACAAAGTTGATGGCGAATTCGATCACATTCCTCCGTAGTCGCTGAATACCTAGACTTCCCAAATCCCCATAGTATTGGTCTTTAACCCCATTTAATTGGTATATACATATATATTTACATATATATATATAGAAAAAGAGAGAGTATTCTTATTACAACTATCTTCGTTACTGTATTTTGGAGGTCTAGGTAGCTACTACGTTCTGCGCCTAAATCCTATCGAAGTCCCAAATCCCGAGCTCTACACAAGCTGCAGATGTTTTGAGGGATTTGGTGTCCCCAAACCTTAAACCCCACAGCTACAATACTTCTTTACATAGAACCATGCAAACCACGTGTGGCGCCATAAGCCCGCTGAAAAGGATGTAGAGCTGGGGATACCTCTAAACCAAATTCCATGTGCTCGGTATAGGGTTTTGAAGATTAGCGCTAGTAGCTTTAAAAGGAACACTACTCGTAACTCAGAAGTAATAGCTATGGGCCTATGGGCTCGGGCAAGTTTGGAACCTAGTCGGATTCTAAACTCCTGCCCATGGGGATCCACGTCTACAAGCATTGCCTACATCGGGGGCCCTACTGGTAGAGTCTATACTATACGGATTGTACCTCTGTTGCATCCGTATATATACGTACACAAGTACATTATACATCATAGTTATATACATACATATCTGTATGTACATATATGCATGTATACAAAGAGTACGTCGGAATAAGGGCCCAATTTTTTCGGTAAAAACATGCATGTTTCACGTATTAAATGGATTGCAGGCATAAAGCCATTGGCTTACGGATTGAATCTACGTATGTCTATTTCTGTGATATTTTTCAACATCATGATTTCAACCAACACATCTCATCCATGCATCAGAAAACAGGCTCTCAGGATATTCTGGACTTCGTCCAGCATGCCCGTCGCACCCCTGATGGTTTCGTGTAGAGGGCTTGATTACACCGCCATCTTTGCATGGAAGTGCCCATAAAGGAACCTGGATATTGTAAATGAAAATAGCCACCTAAATTGTAGAGTAAAATATCAAGTGGAATGGACACGCCTCACAGGGCCATTCATTTCAACGTGTAGTTCTCCTCTTTAGCTCGCTCATGTTGAGATACATGTTCCCATATCTTACCCTAGAAGCCCAGTTACCTACATATTGGGTTCCTGTCCTTAAGACCCTATAGAATTTTTATACTATCTGTAACCCAAGGACCTACTATACGGGTACCTGGGCTTCTAGGGTTACTTATCACGATTAAATATTTCAAGCCCATGTGCACGGCTTGTCACCTATGTGGTCTTGAAAAATGCTAGAAAACTGGTCTTGGAGAATGCTCGAAAACTGTGATTCACGGTGTTTCCAGCTGTTTGGGGTAACCTGTCATGTAGGCATAAGTAGGTCAGCTGAACCCACGATCTCTCAAGATAGTTCACGCGGTGGAGGGGGGGTTAGCGACCGCAGGACTACATATATACATATAGGTTCGTGTATATGTACATAAACAGGTATGTTGATTAGTTATACTGCATACATCAAGCGAGGTCGCTTCACCGTGACCAGTCTAATATCCATATTCTTCGGTATTAAAAAAATGCAGATGTAACTGGGGTTGTGGGTCCTGGATTCACATTATGCATCAATATCCTAGGAAGGGCCTTCCCCCTCCCCATAATTCATTCCATATTACGTTCTTTTATCCTAGAGGAAGCCTATCCTAACATAGCGGATATAAGTACAAGAATTAGATCTTGGATTGCAGGACCGCACATTTGGCAATGATATGAATGCAACATTACGTTGTCTAAAAACAGAACCTGGGCATGATACGGATGGACTCAATAGAAAATTGTCGTGTTGGTGAAATGGGCTACAGGAGGGGCCTTCAACAATAACAGGGTCTCACGTTAGGGTTTAGGGGCCATCTGAATTTGACAGACGAGCAGTTGCATAATTACATCTGAGTAGTGTTTTTTGGTGGTTGAAACTAGAAAGATTATTTTCCTTAAATAAGTTACTATACCCCAAAAGGAGGATGTAGTCTTACTCTATATTGGGTACCATAGAACCCCCAAAATAAAACACTACTCATCTTGTGGAGGCTGTACAATCTGAAAGGATCGCCTCATCCTCACCGGACACCGAAACTTCATCGCCCCACTCGCACACCTTCAACCCATCAACCTTAAACCCAAAACGGTTTAGGGTTTAGGGTTTAAACCCCTAAACCCTACAACCTCAACCCTAAACCTTGGGTACTGCCCCCCCTCAGTAACAGTTGGATAATAACTATAATATGGTTATATATAGCCCTTAATAGGACCCCTAATATAGACTGTTCCTGGGTGTGGGCAGTACAACCTAAACCCGAAATCCCACAACTGAGAGGCCCCATAAATCCCCGTAGCCTCATGGGGAAGAGCTGGATTCGCAAGTGTGGACTGGGCATGTTGCCCCCAAACCTCCACTTTGCCGCAAAATATACTTAGGGTTGCGGGTTTAGGGTTTGGGGTTTGGGGTTTAGGTGTAGGGGTCTGGGATGGGCGTTATATAGTTTCTTTTTCTTTTCGGTGTACGTTTAGGAATGGACAAGAACATGAAACGACTTCATTGTTATTTCAGGCTCGGTCTAACTCTTTGTGGTGGGAGGTTTATTCCATGGATAGATAAGTGCAACTGGTTTTGGAATAGGGTGGAAGGGATAAGAAATTGAGGACAACGGGGACAACGAAGGCAACTAGCTTTAGGAATTTCCCGAAGAGTGATCTTGAGTTTCCTCCATCTTGCAGTATACATTTGATGCTCCAACTGGGTAATAACACAGCCAGCCAACTATATTTCGGCTTCAGAATACTAGAGATACGGTTTGCAGGGTGTTGTGGTTGCTAGGGCTTTTAGGGCTTGGGGCAGGTATTGCAAAAACCCTAAGCCCTGAACCCGAAGCATAAACTTAAAGCCCATGAAATGCAAGTTGGGAACATGGACCGCGATGGAACCTTAAGAAGGGGGTCGCGATTGGAGAGGGGGACTTCATATCCGCAAGGGTCAAAGTACCCAAATAGCGGGTCTTCTGTCACAAACGCTATAATCTGAATGTTTTTGGGTTCTAGAAGCCTAGTAGGCGGGTGTACTCTTCATCCCCACTTTTATGGTTACTCGGTCTGTAACCACACTTGCAATCAGTTGGCAAGCCCCATGAGCCTCCAAGTACTTCCCAAAAAAGGACCTCTGTGTTGGAATTTACAAAACTTAACCTAAACCCTAGACCCCTTATCCCTCAACCCTAAACCCCTAATCCCTAAACCCCCCAACCCTTCTTCCTAAACCCTAAACCCCGAAACCCTGATCCCTAAACCCTAAATTCAAAATCCTAATTCCTAAGCCCTAAACCCTAATTTCTAATCCCTAGACCCTATAACCCCTAAATTATATGAGCTCTGGACGTATATCCCTTAGCGGGTCCCCCCCACAACCCTATATAGTCCCCTACATGTCACCCCAACCTAATTTTAGTCCGTAGCTCATATAGCCGAAACCTTTCAGATCACTCAAAGCCCTTCTGAGCTTGGCTTTCCTAAGCCCTTCTCAGCGTAATGTTCCCATAAGAGAAGGACTTGATTTTAGGGGGTAGGGTTTACAGTCCCCCTTAAGTAGATAGCATATGGCCCCTGGGTATACTATAACAAGACCCCCATATACCCCATATTCGATCTGCTTAAGGGGGACAGTCGGCTTTCAGGTTTAGGGCATAGGGTTCAGAGCTCTGGCTTTGGGTTTTGGGTTTAGAGCTCAGGGTTAGGGTTTAGGGTTTAGGGTTTAAAGCTCAGGGTTTGGGTTTAGGGTTTAGGCTTTGTACCTGAGCGGTTTGTATCATTACAATCTGAAAGTTTTTAGGCCTGAAAGTCTTCATGAAGCATACTGTGGCTCATTTGTTGATTTGGTGACGCCAATGGATGGCCTAAACCCTAAACCCTAAATCCTAAACCCTAAACCCTGACTTCGGAGCCGGGAAGGTTTCGAGGCGCTTCCTGGAACCCTCAACCCCAAGACGCCACAAACCCAACACACAACTCCCAACCGGCCGAAGGCCGGTTTTTGGTTTAGGTTTCAGGGAGTTCAGGGTTTAGGTTTCAGGGAGTTCAGGGCTTAGGGTTTAGGGAGTTTAGGGTTCCTGTAAACCTCCAACCCCCGCGACCTCAAACGTGGAAAGAAGCGCAACAACTGGACTGTGCTCAGCTGGGTGAAGCGTGGCCAACAACATGATCATATTGGTGTCTAGCTGAGTAGAACTGTCTAACTCTTCTCAAAACTTGCTATATCAACCAGACATACCCTTCATATACATGCCCTAAGCTCCCCAAAAAAGGAGACACAGATTTGGACTACACGCACAGAGGATACTAAAGTATCTAAACCCTATGAAACAAGGTTTCTATACTGGGACTTAATACTGGTACGGTTTAGGCTCGTGCACTAGACTAAACCCTATATCCTGAACCCAAAACATCCCTAAACCCTTGACTGCTTAGGAGCCTTTGGGCCATGAACCCTCAAGCACCCTAAAGGGGGCAGGGCGCACCAAGCACGTCCTCCAGGCTTCAACCTGAATATGCAGACTCCTGGGGGGGATCTAAGAGGTTTAGGGTTTGGGGCTTCGTCCCTATGACTTCGAGTCACTCCCCAAAACTACACCATTACCATAACACTTGCAAACGAGGGATGGGATACCCCGCTATGGTGCAGGCTTTATGGTTTAGGGCTTAGGGGAAGGTAATTCTGGAAGTATGGGATGGTCCCTTTCGAAAAGGTTCCAACAGCAAGTGCGAATGTGCCACTGGCTGCTTCCAAAAACGGAACGAACAACAAAGACTCTGGATGCGAGTAGAACTACATTTTTTCTTATATACTTCGGGCCCAACGGGGTTCGTCTGATAGCATCCAGTGGTAATCTGATGCCCAGACCCTCTGTGACCAACGCAGCAGGCCTGATTCGAAAACGGTTACAGCCAGCACTTCCCAAACATCGGAACTAGAAGGTCCATGGTTAGTTACAACTTCTTGCAAGTATACTAATCACCCAACTATACAAGTCAACCAAGGATGAGCCCCAAGTTCCCTGATATAGTTCTCATTAACCCCCCAGGGTCCAAGTGCCCAATAATTAGATCCTTGGGATTTGGGTAAGAGTAATTATAGTACAGGTTCTGGGTAAGTATATGATTCTTAGGTAATTAGACCCTTAGGGTAAGTTGTAAGCATCAGTACAAACAGGATGAAAATCACCCATGCACCCCCGAGAAGTTGAAGTCAACAGTCGGGCTTCCTAGAATCAAAGGTGGTAGTTTCCTAAAATTAGGGGACCCCAATATACCCAATATACGATCATCCTTCTTATGGGGACCCCCCAAAACGGTACCCCTAATTTTGGGAAACCCCCATGGGTTCTGCGGAGAATCTTGGATTAGGATTACAAAGCCTTGCGGGAAAAAGGATCCTGAAGCGTCAAGCATCTGAAGCATTTCCAATGTTCACCTTTTGGCTTATCGGGCTTTACTTACAAAAACAGGCTACTTACTGGAAGGGCCCTCCCAAAGCGGGGCGCACCTCCCTAATTCTACAAAATTCTACACCCATGCCCTCCCTCAAACTAACATGGAACACCCAAGAAGGTGCGGTGAGGATTACTGTCATCAAAAAGCGGGCTCTGTGTGCTTCCACGCCGAGGATAGGGCTTCCGAACCAGCTGCTGGACCACCTTGCCTCAACATGGCTCGAGCAGATAGTTTCCGTGCAGTTTCGTTCCAAAAGGCATATCACAAAGACTACTGTGATTTCAAGACAGGGCCTGTATGGAGTTCCGTTTTATTTTTTGGGGTGGAAATGTGAAGTGAACTGACAGGACGGCTATACCAACTCTACTGTTGTTGAATACGCCTGCATGACCGCTGATCGGTTAAGACACTTCGGGACATGCTCACCCCTCCATTTTCAAATCCACAAAAACTCTGATCATCCTTTGATGTCACATAAGATGCCCTGGATTGTGGGAAACAAGCTCAGAGCCACTGAATCCTTCATGCAAGGAGCAGGCGGATAAAGATAATGATTGACAAACATCGCCCTGTGGCCATGAATAAAAAATTGCGACAGCGGGTGCAGAGCATCAGCCCTAAACCAAAAACTTCCGGCACATGTTGTTATCCTCAGCTAGCAATGTTTTCAAACCCGATGCAGTAAACGCAAGCCCTGAACTGTACAGCTGAAGCCAAAAGACTAGACTACACCTAGGACCTAGGCGTTTTGCCACGTAAACTCAAAGGAAGAAATCCTCTAGTCGTACCACAAGGGCAACGGCATTGCGCTGTCACGTTGTAGTGATACAGAACCTTGGCCGGATCGCACTTAAAGGCCAACAATCAGATACCCTTATATTCCACCTAGTTTAGGGCACCTGTACCGCTGCCACCCCTACATGCACCAGTTTTGAACTGCACCCTTCCTGTACTCGAGACCGGGTTTTGGGAACTCCTCACCCGACTCATAACTAGCGTGGAACCTCACAAGTAAGTGTCAGGTGCCTAAATAATTACCACTGTAAGATGTAGTCTAAACTCCTAGTATCCCCCTTACTACAGTAATCCTTAAAAGACTTCCCTGTATAACCCCCTTTTAAGGAGTTTAAGCCCAAAACGCTAAACCCTATTTAACCACCCTTTAAGGAGTTTAGACTATAGCTCATATCAAACCCTGAACCTGAACCCTAAACCCTAGACCCTTCACCCTGAACCCTCAACCCTAAAATCCCAAACCCGACATCCTCTCGAGAAATTATCCAAGCCCAGTCCAGAAAGGCAAATTGTCAAAGCCCTGACCATGGTTGTTGTGCTTTGGGCTTGGGATTTAGGGATTAGGGTTTCTGGACTAGGCTTCAGGGATTTGGCCTTCGGATGTAGGGCCTTGTTTTGGTTTGTCAAAGTCCAGATTCTTCGGTCTGTTGCTCATAAGTTATTTGGCTTTAGGGTTCAGCGTGTAGGATACCACAGCCCATCTTCCCACAAAAAAGGGCACCCTGCGGACCCTAAAGGTTTTTGGCGATTATAAGGGGGGCATAGGGGTCCTAATTGAGGACTATACTGGGGTTGCTTGAAGGAACTGCGATATGATAATAAGCCCACAAGGGCATTGATTGCTCTATTTCAAGATTCAGTCAGGTTTCTATGCAGTTCCCTCTGCACTGAGGAAGCCCACTCTTCGAATCCTAGGCCTCAAATCCTACACCCAGCACGCCAAAAACTAGACCCAGTTTCCTCGAAGCAGCTCCTCAGCGAGCGTGCTCAATCCTACCGAGATAGCCAAACACGCAGAAATCAGAAGGAAATCCTCCCAAACAATCCTTTCTGCAGGTGAGGGCCCTTACCAAGGATGTGGTGGTCTTGGGACCACCTATCAAATCCTGATTGTGGGGATACAAAGGTACACCTTGTGAGGAACCCCCCGCCCTGTAATAGTGGTATAATAGGATATAAGAGGGGCCCTAATAGAATCCTTATAACCCCTTAAAGTCACGATTACTGGTTGTGGGGCTACAAAGCTACACCCGGTGCACTAAACTCTGGTTCTCTGGGAAGCAACTGAGTTCAGGGCCCAGTAGGATGTCACCGCATCAAATGACTCGTCTGGAATCCAGCCTACATGGGGGATTGTCAAAATTATGGTCCCTTTTTGGGTCCCCTAAATTAGGCCCCGTATTAGGCCCCGTATTATAGTAGGGACCCAAAAGGGGACCATAATTTTGACAATCCCCCACATGGAAGTTGCCCAAAACAAGAATACGCCCCCTGTGGTTTGGGGCCTAGGCTTTAGAACCCCAAATCCGAAGCCCTTCTGGGCCCTAGGGACATATGGGGACTAGGCGGAGCTATAGGACTCCAATGCGAGACACACATAGATCTCATATAAGCCAGTATCTCATATCAGTTACTCTTTTACGAACATTATACCTGGTAGGTTCCAATCTTGACATGTTCTTGATGAGCTGCCTAACCCAAGTCTGCAAGCAATGCCTACTTTGTGCCCGCACGTCAAGGAATTGTTTATGTTTAGGCCTGAGTGGCCTAAGTCTATCACCTAGGTTCCCCAGTAACCCCTTTATGATAAGGGCACCCTTTTTCCTACTATTCAGTTTTAATAAGGAGAACCCCAAATAAAGAGGGCAAAAGGGTACTACTGGGGTACCTGGTCACTAACATGTTCGGGCTATTTGGAGCCCTAGTGGCTGCAATTCCAAAACAAGCGGATACCCTTAATCCCTGAGCCCTATACCCCTCAAACCCCCTAACCCTAAACCCCTGAACCCTGAACAACCCCTAAACCCTAATCCCTAAACTAGAACCCCTAAGCCCTAGCAGTCTTGGAGGGGTCCTGGGTAGAGGGTTTGCAGCCTAATTCTGCCGCGGAAGGATTAAGATTACATAGGCTGACCTGGCCAAACCTCCAACACTCTACCTAGACACCCCAAAGCACCGTCCATGGAACCCAGACGTCCCAAAACTGTAAAATGAGCCCTGACGAATCCTGCATAGGGACACCCATAATCTAAGTTTGCGAATGTGGGTCCGTAATATGTGCCAGCAAACTGTCCGAATTGGCGGCAACTTGTTGCTGCAGCACCCAAATGCTGTTGAATTCTGATCTCTGAGCTCATGTAAGAATTTCCAAAAACCGCTGAGAGTCCATCCTTCTCAGCGGAAGATTCAGTCGGCCTAGTGCCCTGCCCATGCACTTCTTCAACAATCGAGAGCTGGGCGGGTTTACGGCTTGGGTTTCCCGATGCAATACTGAGTGCGTGCCTTGTCTCCTGATCTTGTTAAACTCTGCGTTTGTACCAATTCTGTAGCCTGTAAGCCAGATCAAAACAACAACATTACGATGAAACTTAATCTTCACGACCGCCTCCATGTTGGCCATCGCCTCCTACAACATGAGGTATACGCTGTGCTGTATCTCCCTTAAAACTATCAGAAAATGTATGTTTCATGCAGTCCTTCTGGATACACTACATCAAAAACAATTTCTAAGGTGACAGGAGCACTGGGTGTACAACGACCCAGGTCTAAAGGCCCATCCATAGTAGCGGGTTTTTAGGGTTTAGGGGTCTCATCGTTGCAGACTTGGGCATATAATCCCCTTACGGTCTCTAAATATCTTTGATTTTGATAATTACCTACCCTCTCTCAGACCCCTTGAATGTTTTTGAAAAGATTTAGCATGTCTTTGGATTTTATGGAAATTCTTATCAGACACAGCTTAAACTCCTCGTATCCCCCTTGATAACCCCCTGAATCCTCCCCTATATAACCCCTTATATAACTCCCTTTAAGGAGTTTAGACCCTAAGCCCAAGTACCCGACCCCTAAACTCTGATCCCTAAGCCCTACATTATATAACCTCCTTGAGGGAGTTTAGGCTACAGCTCTTGCAGGCTTATGTCGGGGATCTTTTTTTTTCCGGATCCTCCCAGGGCTGGGCAGATCCGAACACCAGCAGGGCAAAACTGCTACCTAAACCTCAAAAGTAGGTAGAATAATAGCCCAAAACACTTAAATATAGCCCAAAAGGCCATTATTCTACATACTTTTGGGGTTCAGGTACTAATCAGCCGAGGCCCGCTTCGACTTTGGGATGATCACATTTGGGGTTTCGAAATTAAGGGTTAGGTTTTAGGGATTTGGGGATTTAGGGATTTAGGGTTAAGACTTTTAGGGCCCTAAACCCTAACTCCTACACTCCTGTACTCCTGCACCCTCAACCACAATGCCCAAAGCCTAACCCCCTAGCATCCTAACCCTGAATTCTAAAATCCGCGCCCACAAACTTGAAGCCTAGGTCGAGGCCGCCGTAGAGGCAGTAGTTACCTGGAGCAGAATGTAGGTCTCCAGGGGGCTTGAAGAGGGACCCTCCAGGAAAACCCTTGCAGCAGCTGATGGAGGTCGAGGGCTCTCTCCGAAGAGCCCTCAAGTAAAGCTAATTCCTCCAGGGAGGGGCCGCCTTGTTACGTAACTTGTCTTGTAAGTCCTGTAACTACAATTTATGGAAGTTATAACCATAGTTATCCTAACTTCTAAACCTACTTATAACTAGGGAGCCCCTCTCTGTAAGCTCTACACCCTAAACCACGCCTTATGGGACTCCTAAGCGATGCAAAAGCTCCTGCGTCCACAGTCGTGGACAGTCTGCGTGTAAGCTTAAATTAAGGACATTCCACCTAGACCCTGCACCTACCCTGTATTTAGGCCCAAGTACCGAAGGGTACTACGATGGTTCTGGCAAAGTCCTAACAAGGGGCCCCTAACATGGTCCCCTACTTCCATCCTGTGTCCTACTAATGGCCGACTACTCGGGTTTGTAGGGTTCTGCAGAGTAAATAGTCAGCATAGAAGACAACCATCAAAATTAAATGCCCCAGTACGGCCTAAAATCACCTCCTCGTCCGAACAACAACCCCCCTAAACCCTGACCCTAAACCCTAACGCTCAACGCATACTGGTACTATATTGGGGGGTTATAACTTTTAGGGGGAGGAAGGTTTAGGAGCTTATTTTGAAGAAACACCCCCTAGCCTTGTGCCCATGCCAACTAACTCACAGCCGTTCCAATATGATCAAGCTGTAGTGTATAATACCGAAACTATAACCCTAAGCTATATCCTCGTATAATTGTAGAATAGGGTACTTCGAATAGATCAAAATGTTGTTGGCAATGATTTAGGCCCATATGGTACCCCGAACCCCGTTGCATTACTGGGCTGTCCTCGCGAGAAACGGGTCGCCCAGGCGAAATTCTGCGCAGTGGCCTCTGAAAAGCTTTGGCTCAGGATTCGCCTACCTAGAGGTTCAGGACCCCAAACCCTAAACTCTAAACCCTAACCCGCAGCCAGGGAACTAGCAGGTGGTTTATGAAAGGCGGGAATGAGGAGGCCAACATTAATCGAGGACTCAGAAACACGACGTGTCAAATCTATCTACTAAGTACCCTGAGCCTTCAAGTAGCCTAGCAACAATGCAACCTGTGGTTCTCTAAAAAGCCCTAGCCGTGTACCCTAAATCCTGAACCGGCTAAGGGTTGAGCGTCAGGGTGATGGGCTTAGAGGCTAAGGGTTAGGGGCTTGGCTGTTAAAAGCCGAAGAGTTAGACGTTGGCTTTCAGGTTGAGGGTTTAGGGCTTAGGGTCAAGGTCCAGGGTTGGGTCTCAGGTCAAGGTTTTGCGGAAGACAATTGCGGCCTTCGGCTCAGGAATTAAAGTTTGCCGGCCCTTCCAAGTACCGGTGGATAGGGATTCTGAGGTTCCCATGATATAAGTATATCGACCCTGGGAGTACGTAGCAAAACAACTACAATCTGGTCTGGGCACATTTAGGAAAAGGTCCCAGATGGCAAAGGCGGGAGGATGAACTTTTAGAGCTGCAGACATTCTGGTTGCCCAAGGGGCTCTGATTCGTTACATTGTCTAAGTCTAAATCATACTATATATTATTAGTTACCTTGGAGATGCAAAGCAATCCAAAGTAGATAACACTTAAAGGTCCCGGACCCCAAAGTCGGTTTTGCTTACATATTTGGATCCCCAATGTATCGTTCGCATGAAAAGCTCGTGTATATGTAATTACTTTGGAGCCTTTAAGTTGTATAATTTTCAGGGGACGGGATTACTACAGGAGGGCCGCCTCAATGCCGTAGCCATTGATGCCATAGAGTGTAGACCTGATAGAGCATCAGATGAGGGAGATTTTGCAAGGCTTGCTTTTGTCCAGCACGCCCTTCAAGGTAGGTCTTACACGATGGTGATTTTGGGGACCTTCCGGGGTGTTTAAGGGGACTTTCTGTTTTTGAAGTACCGCGATTTCGTGGCCATATACCAGTGCTGAGCGTACGATCAACATCCACATCTTAGATTGCTTTCCAATGCTAGGAATGCTATTTGGAACATAGCTGACAGCAAAGGCGCAGGATGACACTGGCACCCAAACAGGCGAGAAAATCTTGTCAGCAGCTTCCAAAACGTCAGGCAGCGAAAAACAAATCCTCATGGGCCGGCCCTCTAAGGTAGGTGTCGTGCGGTTTCGTATAGGGTTTAGCGTTGCGGCAGGTGGAAAAAACTAGGTTGCCCAAAGCAGCAGCAAACCCTTAAGGGATCCAGGGATACAGCGGGAACCCTTGAAGGGATTCTGCACGAGTGAACTTGAGAAATTCGTTAACAGTAAGCCTTGCGCACTGCGGATCCTCAAAAGACAGTCCTTCCCGGGGTAAAATGCATAGAACGTTGAAGCTTTCGGGCTTAAGGCATCCACAGCAAGTAGAAGAAGCTACCCTCTCCCCAGCCCCCGGCATCCCCTTCCGTCTTGGCCACCATTGTCGTTTCCGATTATGATTGATAATTCCCCAATTCCTGTCTCTTGCCGGTCTAGACTAACGTACTACAGCATAGGTAGATCGATAAATAGATCTATATCACAGGATGTCATATCTGTGTATCCATCTGTCTATAGGAAATATATACACATATACACATTTGGAATAAACAATACTGTTACAACCTAAACCATAAACACTAAGCCCTGAGCCCTAGAGCCTAAACTCAAAGCATAGGCCGCCCACCTACCATGGTAATCAACCCCTAAACCCCTCAACCTCACCGGCAAATGTCGGCCTACCTGGCCCCGCCTCCGCACAGCCACGGGGACTGTGGCACTGGCAACTAAACGTCCACTGCACACGGGCAGCACAAACATTTCCAACAATAAATCTACCCCAGGATACTTTCGCATACAGATCCTGATAAAATACGTTCCTTGCTGGTCCTAAACCCTAAAAGGAACAGGTTTGGGTGGCTTGGCCGCCTCAGACGACGTGAGGCGGGTGAATGTGGTAGACGACTAGCCATAGTCGGGCCATGGCAGCACTTCCAATGCAGCCATGCGGTTGAAAGGTCATCCAAACATAATCATCACTGCTTGCACAATAACTCACTGCAAACCCTAAACCCGCTGCCCTAAAGCCCTAAACCCTAAATGCTACACGCTCTCTCACCTCAAGGTTGGCAAAGCTGTCGTTTCCCTGAGGCCAGTGGCAGCCAAGTCAGACTCCATCCGCACCCGCTGCCTCAGGAAATTCCATGGGGGTTTGGGACTTGATTTAGGGTTTCGGGCTTAGGATTTAAGCTTCAGGGCCGAAAGTTTGGCATTTAGGCCTTAGGGCTTTGGGTTTGGGGTTCAGGGTTTGGGGTTTAGGGCTTAGGATTTGGTGTTTATGGTTCAGGGTTTGGGGTTTGGGTTTCTGGGTTTAGGGTTTGGGGTTAGGATTTAGGGTTGGTCCACCCTATAGCAGTAGTCGACCACTGTACTTGGCAGTCAAATCATGCCCTACATTGCTATCAAACCCGTCATAAAGGCCACTGTTATATACACATCTATATATATATATATATATGAACCCGTAGCTGCTATACTACTATAAGGTGAGGGGCAGTATCCAAGGTTTGCGGTTGAAGGGTCCAACCCTAAACCCCAAATCCTAAATCCTAAACAATAATTCCTAAGTCCTAAACCCTAAATCCCAAATCCTAAGCCCTAAACCCTAAAAAGCCCAAACCCTGAACCCTGAAACCCTAAAGCCTGAAACCCTAAACCCTGGAACTTTAAACCCTAAACCCTGAAACCCTAAACCCTGGAACCCTCAACCCTATTCAGATGGAGACCTGCTAGAGTTGAAGGGGCAGGGCTCTAGGGGCTTTAGGGCGTTGGCTTGGGAATCCCGAGTATGTTTGCAGTAAATCTAGGGTTTAGGGTTTAGGATTTGGGGTTAAGGATTTAGGGTTTAGGATTTAGGGTTTAGGGCTTAGGATTTAGGGTTTAAGATGTAGGGCCTAGGGTTTAGGATTTAGGGCTTAGGGTTTAGGATTTAGGGTTTAGGTGCCCCAGAGTGTGGCGAAAACCTCGTGGGGCTGCCCTAAACCACTAACCTGGAAGTGATTATACAAAGAAATATGTGTGGACCAGCAAGGTTTCGGGTTTCAGGCTCAAAGTGAATAGTGTGTTTTGGTGGTTAAACCCAGTAAGATAATGTTTCTTATATAGAATACTATACCCAAAAGGAAGATATAATCTTCCTCTGTAATGGGTACCATAGTATCCACAAATGAAATACTACTCAAGTAAGGTTTGGGCATGTATAGCACAGAACTATTTAGAAGAATATGAGAAGTATCATGGAACAATCCTGAATTCCAAGGCATCTACTTTTCAGATAAACGGCATATGGTTAAGGAGGATTGAAAATAAATGAGAGCACAACCCTAAACCTAAACCCTCCTAAGCCTAAACCCAACCGTGGTTCCTTTGCAGGACTTCGTAAGAAAACCCTGCGACGCTCACACTCTGGGGTACTCAACAGTATGGCCCTCGTTGGGTAAATCATGACGAACCCAACATGGGCACACAATTTGAAGTTCTGACTTCAAGTCTCATTGGTGTCTTTACATGGGTTAAGGTAGGACAACTATCCTTTTAACATACTGGGGGGACATATATTCCCACGTATAACTACCCATGAACCTTGGCCATTTAGATGTCTGAGCTCTCACGCGGGAAAAGTTGCAAGTTCGTCGGCCCCCGAAACCCTAAACGCGAAACATTAAACTATTCTCCACAAAGCTCCCCCAGGCTGGCAGTAGCCTTCAGAAGTTACTAAGGTACTATAGACTGCCTTTATGAGGAGGCCACTGAGTTGCACAGGCTTAGGGTTGAGGGCTTTACGCGGTTTAGGGTTTCGGTTTACAGTTTAAGGTTTGGAGTTTAGGGTTTAGGGTTTAGAGTCTAGGGTTTAAGGCTCCCAAACGACAAACTTTTTTGGGCTTGGGGTTACAAGGATTCGGAGCCAAGCCGTTCCACCCAAATTGAAAACCCAAACACAGGAAGCTAAACGGCCAAAACCCAATAAACCACTCTGATACCTGCATAGACCTAAACCGCTGACCCCAAACCCTAAACCCTAAAGCTCTCCACCCCAAATCCCCTAAGCCCTAGCCATAAAGTCTGAACCTCAAGTCCCTAAAAACTTTCGACCGCAGTACATCTTAGCGGCCGACCCCAATCGAGAACCGATTCGCCCGGCCTGCTCTCTCGGGTTGCTTCCACAATTTTCTGTAAGGCCCGAATTATTGTCCCCCTTAAGGGGATCGAATATGGAGTATATATGGAGACGTTATTACAATATGCCCGAAGCCATATTCTATCTACCTAGGGGGACTGTACCCTAAGGGGTCCAAGGACCAAAATAACGGGGGTTTAGGGCCCAAATATCATTGATGTTGTAGTATTCGGGCCCTAAAACCTTTTTTGGGGGTCCATGGACCCATAGGGTTAGGCTCAAGCTTTACGAGCAAAGTGCCCTAGGTATAGGTATGCTGGCGCGTGCTTGTTTGAACAAATGAAGTATTTGGCGCTGCCCAGGCACATGCATAACGTTCCATGAGCCCTGGACTAATTTTGTAGTATATCCCTTAAAAGGTCCCCCCCAAATCCTTATATAGTCACCTGTAGGTCCCCCCCAACCTCAATTCAGTCCGTAGCTTAGATGTGAACGATGCCAGAGTGGCGGCTCTAGCTAGTGTCATCACATTTGAGCTGCACGCCACATGTCCTACATAAACGGGCATGTGTTCCTTCTTCGGGACCATATGAGCCATAGTCTAAACTCCTAGTATACCCGTTAAGAACCCCTGTGGTAGTCCCCTATATAATCCCCTATATGACCCCGTTTATGGAGTTTAGACTACAGCTCATATTGGGGACTATACTAAACTATAAGAGGGACCCCTATGTCCACCCTTCAGGCCTGAAAATTACAGTAGCTCACATGAACCCAGAGATGCCTCCAAGTATCCAAAAAGATCTCACACATCAGAATGGGTTAGGGTTTAGGATTGAGGGTCTACCCTATCCCAGGACCCTCCTGGTACCCTTAGTTGGAGTTGTATGGGCCCAGGCCTAAACAGAGGGCAGTTGGAGGGTCTAGGTAGCTGCGAATACCATTCTTAAACACTGTGGGCTGGACAAGACTTTGCAGCCTAAAGCCCAGCAACATAGTACATGAGGAACACCTCTGCCTGACTGAATCCATAGGGGCTTCCAGGCATCAGATTTTTGTGAATCCCCGTAACAGGTCTAGTGGGGCGCCTCCTCCCACTTTTGGAAATACCCATCTATGGTAACTTAGGGGTCCTTACAATCAAGTTAGTCAACCCTCACAACCTCGGCCCAAGACAACACACAACGTTCTGTTACTGACTGTTGTCAGCGGAATGAAGACAGGAAAAAGCAAACGGAACCTGCTGCAGTATTCGGGGTTACACAGGGCCACTATAGCCTCTCGGGATCCACGTCTCCATCCCTGACTCACAACCAGTAAGGAGGGGCCCCATTTGAAGGCCTTAGCTGTCCTGTACCTAAAGCTTTTCCAAGATGAACCTTTTGATCTACATGGATTGTTGTAATAACATGGGGGTGGTGTAATAACCAGAAGGATTGTAGGTTTCCATGCAAGCGCAACCTCCAACATACCAAGATCTCAGCCTGAAAACACCCAAACCCAAAACCCGATCCATGGGAAACTGGAACGCATGGGTACCGGTTCTTCTTACCCAAGTATCACCATATTGGGGGACTGTGGGGGACTGTGGGGGCCGATGATGGCGTTTTTACGTATAAAGTTAAGTGAAACTCTCCATGGCTTCCTAATCATGCTTAGTTGGGAATGGTGGAGTGCATCCCTGTAGAAGAACGTCTATCATCCCAATGCTAACTCCTGTAATGGTCCGCCATTCCCCACTGAGCACGGGAAAATCTTCAATTAGCCTAAACCCTGAGCCCACAACCCACAACGCTAAACGCTAAGCCATACACCCCGAACCCTAGGCCCTGAAGCCATAAACGCTACACCCCTTATATCCCCATAACCCTATAACCCCTTGAGAGAAGACGTATGTGTGCATGTATGTATGCATGTATGTATGCATGTATGTATGAAGGTACGTATGAATGTATGTATACCTCTCTCTCTTTCTCTGACCCCATTCAACTGCAAGCCTACGCAAACTCTACGCCATGGCATTGCAAGCAGGTCCTCAGCTGCAGAGTTTCGGCGGCCTGCACCTGCAGCGTCCGCAGGCTTCACAGTTCATCTAAGATTAGAAGCGCCGGCCCCGTCTATGGGCCCTTAGGCCCCTCAGGCCTGTTAGAGTTCATAATTTCAACCTTAGAGTTCAGAGATCTGTAGACTAGGGTTAGGGTTCAGGGTTTACGGTGTACTGTAGGGTTCTAAGGCTTCCAAGGGCTGAGGAGATCATCAGCAGCCTAGAAGTACGACGTGGACTGTTTTGTTGCATAAGTTGCAGTGCTTATCAGGAACTCGGACGGCCACAACCAGGCAAAAGGGGCCTACTGCGTAGATCTCGAACAAAATTTGCATGGTGTCGCGTAATTGAGATCGTTAGGAACATATGAAATTAAAAATTAGGGAGTGGGGGGATTAGGGAACTAAGGTTGGGACTCAGGGAATGTAGGCCCTAAACCCTCAGGATCAGGGATGAAGGTTCAGGATAGGAATCTGGGCTGAGGGTGTAATGCAGAGGCGGAAATGGTGCCTTTTGAGAGGGGTTCAACGATTTCTCTGCATAGAGGCTGAGGGTTACAACATTGGGGTCTAGGGCAAAGCCATGAGTTTAGGGCTTAGGCTTTAGGATTTAGAGTTTAGGGTTTGGAGTTTGGGGTTTGCAGTTATGGAGGGCATTGAGGGAAAGTCATGACTGGAAGGTCTCCATGAGAAAGACTGTTGAGGCTTGGGGAGTAGAGTTTGGCTTTCAGCTTTCTGGGACTTTTGGAAGAAGGAGCAACTGTGAAGAACGCAGCTGCACAAACCCACGCGTAAGCTTGAGGCCAGTCCTTAGGCGGGCGGGCGCCGACCTTTACCACCTCGACAACGCACGGCTCCCTACAAGCCTGTATGCTTCTAAACCGAGCGTGCCAATGAGGTGGGGACATGTCCACCAGTGCATGGGCTGGCCTTTTCCAGCGCTCTACCCCTTGTCCAGCGTTTCCTGAACCCTCCGCCAATTCGTACCTTACGCTGGGACCCAAAGTCGGACCCAATAGGGATATAAGTATCTATCTGTACCTCTATATATATATATGTACATATTTATACTTTTGTATATATATATGTATATATAAAATATATGTAAATATGTATAAAGCCCATACGTAGCGCTCATGTGGGCATATGGTCCTTTACAAGTCTCCCAAAACCAGGGTCCAACCCCTAAAATCCCGGATTCTAGCTGTTTACGAGGATTTTGGGCTGGGAAAATAGAAATTGTGTTCCGGTCATAGGTACAAGGCTTAAGGTTTAGGGTTTGGGGATAAAACAATATACACGCAACCTTCCTGCGGGTTCTACTTGCTCCACCATGCACTGAACCGCAACCGGGACATTCAAGCGACCAGTTCCTCATCCAGCGCAATTGTTTCTTGACAAGCAATCCTTTAGCCTTTCTTGACCTCTGTTTGCCAATGCCGGCGTTATGATAAGTGTTGTATCCTCAGAGGTAGCAAAAAGGCTAGGATTTGGCGACCTAGAACAGGGAAAGCCACCAGTCAAATCGACATGACAAAAGGCATGACAAGACATCTAGATTTGGAGGCTCTTCTTCCTGTATATGAAACCTACTGTAAGATGATAGTCTCCAAAGTCCCTACAGTTCAAACCAGCATGGTAGATTCCTCCTTCCTGTGGGCGTTTCCCAGAAACCGGGTTCTCCCTTAAGTATCCGAAATGCCATGTGAAATTCGTTCTCAAAGCTAAAAACCAACTCCCATGGAACATGATACGTACAGCTGTCCTATTAGTAACCATTATAATACTAAGCTTGGACTGCTATGATGCTAAAGTCCGCATGTCCACCAGCATGTTCAAGGGCATGCTTACTTCTTTGGCTGCTACTGCTACTGCTACTGCTACAGCCACCAGGTTTACTGCAAGTCTTCCTGTTGCGAACCTAAGCCCCAAACCCTAAACCCTATACCCTAAAAACTAAACCCTACACCCTACATCCTAAACCCTCACTCAAGGCCCTGGCCCTAGAGCCTTCAGCAGGCAATAGTGCAGGGGCCCAAATGATTGATTCTCACCATCGTTTTGAAATGTATTTGAAGCACCCTGTGCCATAAAATCATCACAACCCCCCTGAATAACCCCAGCTTCCATTCATTTTCCAATTTCTTTTCCATTTGATTCCAGTATTCTCTAGACCATAAATCCTAAGACCTGCATACTCCATACAAGGACCATAACATTTGCAACTATTTAGGCGTCTGCGTTACGTGTCAACACCAGGGTTCCCGACTGCCACGCACTTCAGATGCGTTTGGATCCGGGCACCTTGCGATGAAAAGGCTTTGGAGTGTTTAACTGTAGGGTTCTTAGGGTTTAAGGTTTACAGGGTTTAGGGCGGGTCTGAGGTTCACGGGCTTAGGGATGTCGAGACCCGTGCGTTCTTGTATGTGCTGAAGCTCAAGGATCTCGAAATATTCCTACAAAAAGGTACCGCCATAATCCCTTTTTAATCCCTATATATCTTTAAGGTCCCAAACGGGCCCTCTTGCTTGAGAAGCTCACGTTTTTTGTGGGAGTGGGGGGCTTGAACACACGATGAATACAATGACCCCCAAAGCCTAAAACCAAACAGCTCACACAACGACAAACAGAAGGATAAATGCTTTCCTTGTTGGCCCTTATGCGGCTATATAAGTCAACTGTCACTACTCTTCACCTTTACGAAAGAATATCCAACATATGGCAGGTCTCTAAGATTATGAAAATTAGGGCCCCTGTTGAGGTTACTAGTATAAACCCAGCACGGACCAGAATTTGAACAGCCCACTCACCTCATATCACTCATACCCAGTGTGAATTTGTTTGTATATTCTTGGAGGGAGCCGTTTGGGATGCTGTGCTTTCTTGCCGCGAAGCCAACACGACGCTGATCTCCAGCATGGTTCTCAAACTATCAGCGTGCAGGGCAGCTGGCAAGGGAAGGCTTTCACCCTTCCGTGCCTGCACTCAGCTAGAATGAAAGCTCCCTGCAGTAAGGGGCGACTAAAGATCGCAGATGGTTGGCCCTCTTTGGTATGCTTGTGGCAAGGATGGCCTTAACCATAAGCCCTAAATAGTGGCTTCCGTTTTCTTTTCTTTCCCATTAATACCTCCCATACATCCCCATAACATCCCTTATGCCCTTCGTAAACCCTGCATAGAAATCACAACCCCTGCATGCCTCAGGAATTGTCGCTGAAACCCTGCGAGTTAGCAGGTTTTGTTCACGGAGCACTCAAGATCATGGGTGCCTTTTTGAGGGTTTAGGGTTTCCGGCTTGAGTTTAGGGATTGAAGTTGACGGTTTAGGGCCTTTTGCGAAAGGATGCGAATCAAGTTTGAACAGCTCCCATATATCCGAGAAGGCTCCAATTCGAGTCCGTGCGACTAGATCTTAGCATGCCATCCAAACCTTTCACACGAATCATGTAGTCCTTTTCTTGTAAGTAGATGGGAAACACTACCGGGATATGGACAAAGTTTCCTGGGTTTCCCAGATGTTGGGCGTGGCTGTGAATATCCCTTAAGGAACATATTCTAAATCATCCCTATGACCTAAACCTAAATGCTAAAACCTGAGCCCTGAACCTAGAGTCTGTTCCTTAGTAAAGCTTGGGCTTTCTAAGCACCGCATACCTTCAACCCTACCACTGCTCGCCAACAGGAACGGTGCCCATCTTCCTCGGATGCTCCGCTCGAGAACAAGGGTTTAAGGTTAGGGTTTACGGAGCAAGTCTCGCATCCTTTAAAAAAAATCAGTACCAGTGCTTTTTTTTGTTGGGAGGGAGGGGTGAGGCACAGCAAGCGGATAACAGTTTTGCAAGCCATCCCATGCTTGGTTCAATTTTCAGGGTAAAGCGGTGCCCAAGAGAGATGGGCTGCAGCGTCCAAGGTTGAGAGTTTAACGGTTTACGGCTAGGTTTAGGGTTTAGGCTCCAAGGTTGTGGGTTTTTAGGTTTAGGGTCCAGGGTTGAGGGTTTTAGGGTTTCTCAGCGGGGGGCGACTTTCAAAGTATACTTATCAATCCGACAACCACAATCTATAAAACGTATAACCGTACTTATCCGAAATCTGGCCGAAATTGCGAGTAGGGGCCCCCGCCCTTAGGGCTTTGGGCTTAACGCGCTCCAGTCCTGCTATGGTAGTCCCCTACATAATCCTGTATATAACCCCCAATTAAGGAATTTAGACTGCAACTCATATAAACCTTAATCAACATCCTCCAGGCTTCCTCCCTCGCTGAGCCGCACGGGTTCCCGAGTTCGCGAAGCGGCAGGGGCGGAAGTGGCGCAAGTCGACACCTGGTTTCTGAGAGGTGTATAAGATCCAAGTTAGTTTTTGAGAGGTTTATAGGATTCAACCTAGCGTCCGAGGGGTTTATAGGATTCAACCTAGTTTCCGAGGGGTTTATAGGATTCAACCTGGTTTCTGAAAAGCTTATAGGATTCAACCTAGTTTCTGGGAGCTTTATAGGGTTCCACCTAGTTTCTGGGAGGCTTAAAGGATTCAAACTAGTTTCTGAGAGGTTTATAGGGTTCAAGGCTTAGGGTGTAGTGCCAGGATCGACCTTTGTCCATTTACCGCTATGGACTGTGATACGTAGAGTGGCTTTTCTCGCAGTACATCTGTAAGAAGCACCTGAACACAACATTCAGTACACAAGTCAATGAACACAGGCCATATACTTATAGCATACATGAATTTCCGACGCTCTGCCTGTAGCACACGCTACCATATGGGGGGGTGGCACTAACCAAGCCTAAGCCCGAGACCCTAAACCCTAAACTCTGAACGGCGTGGATGGAGAAGGTCCCGAGGAATCACAGTAGTTTCCAGGTCCTTAGCAGTGCAAGATGTCCTCCGTTCACCACGGGTTGACAAGTCAAACCTACAACCCAAAGACTCCTCGGATTAGGGTTTAGGGCTTGGGGTTTAGGATTTAGGGTTTAGGATTTAGGTATCAGGGTGGTGAGTATGCGGCTTCTCTGGCGACGCTTCAGGAATCCATTCCTACCAGCAAGTGGCAACTTGTTGGAACTAAACCTCTGCAAGTCGCTGCAGCCCAGAGTTTTGGGTTATATGGGAATTATAGAGTAGATGATGGGGTTGTATTGGGATATATAATGGAAAACAGAATGGAACCTACTTTCTAGGGTTTAGGGTTTAAGGTTCTGGGCTTGGTGTTCAGGGTTTCGGGATTGGGGTGGAGAGTGTGGTGAGTTTTGTTTTCAAGTTTAAGTGCAGGGTTTAGCGGCTTTGGGGGTTGGTGGGGGCTAAGCTAAACCTCAGAACCCTGAACCCTAAACCCTGAACCTGAACCCTAAATCCAAGAAGCATGAAGCATACCCATCCAAGATCAGCTCCGACATCGCTAGGCCGCTAACCTTGCAGAACTCTACAGGGCTGTTTAGGATGCTGCAGCAAAACGGTTTTTGCTGTGGTGCCGGGGTAGCTCCATGGTTTGTTCAGGGGAGGACAGCCTTGTTCTGCGGCTGGTAGTGTGCACGTACGCTGTAATCCATGGAGGGGGCAAAGGAAGCCCTTGCTTGCAAACCCTAAACACTAAACCCGTTTTGGGCCTTGCCGTTTGTGGTGGCAATTGGATTCCTGGCGGTGTCTGGGATTTCAAGTGGCGCTTTGAGGCCTGCAGGCTTGAATTGGGCTATAGCCTAAACCTCCAGTAGCCCCCTTAATAGCCCCTATAATACTCCCCTATATTACCCCTTTAAGGGGTTTAGACCCTAAACCCTAAACCCTATATACATACTCCCCTATATAACCGCTCTGAATAATCACTCTAGGACTGTACTGCCACATGGCATAAATAGGATCCAGAAAGGAACAATGACGCTGAACACTCCAGCGACCCTAGATCCTAAACCTTAAACCCCATCTAGGCCGTAAACCACGCCTGCAAACAATCCAAGGGTATACTTCAAGAGTTTCAGGCCCTAAGTAGATTGTCTGTAGGCTAGGACCCCAAAACTAAACCCGGAAGTCTGTCCCCTCAAATTGCTTCCTAAACATTGGAGAAGAACCCATGGCCAAGGAATGGAACAAATTCTGGAAACTACAACATTATTTAGGAATATATTGGACTACTATTAGGATCCATTCCTCCATTCCTTGCTAAGCAGAAGTAAGGGTAAGATTGGGAGAATTCAGAACTTAAGTGGCTGGGCCAAGGGCCTAAGCCGTTGGGCTTACAGGAGCTGTAGGGATTTAGGGTTTAGGGCCTAAAAAAATGTTTAGGGCTTTTGTCTTTTAGGGTTTAAGGTGCTAGGGGTTTGGGGTTTAGGATTTTAGGGTCAAGGGTTTGGCGCCTGGGGGTTTGGGGGCTTCAGCTTCTGGGCTCCAAGGAACGGCCGCAGCTTCGTTTCAGAAAGAGCTTAGAGTTTAGGATTTAGGGCTTAAGCTAGGCAGGTATACTGCAAAACACTAGTGTTGCCTGTTTGTAGTAATTTCAGGAGAGTGTGAGATGCGGTGATACTTGACATCCTGCATGACCGCAATCTACTGAAGTCCTGTAGTTCCCACGGAAGAAGGTACTTTGGGTCACGCAGGATTTTTGGTATCAATTGCCGTAATTTACAATCAGCCCATGATAAACCACCTAGGATCTCCTCGCCACAAGTCCAAGAAACTAAGCTATAAACCCTAATCAACCAACCCTAAACCCTAAATCCTACACCCTAAACCCTAAAAAAAACAACCCTCAACCTTAAATCCTAGACCGGCCCTAAACCCTACACAAGCAACCCTAAACCCTAAACAACCAACTCTAAAAGCCCAAACCCCAAGCAACCTACCCTAATGCCGAAAGCCCAAACCCCAAACTACTGGCCCAAGAGCCTCAACCCTAAAGCATACCAGCATACATGGAACCCCAAAAGGGGTGCTGTGCAGACTACTGTCCTTTGAAAAGGTCCTGTCATATGGGATTCCGCGGATATATATATATACATATATATATATGTATATCTTTATATGTCCCTACACCCTACACCCTAAACTGTATCCCTATAAGACACTTAAAGGGTATCTTCCTTCCTTACAAGTTCTGCAGATTCCCTAACATACAGATTGGTCCAGGAACTGGTGCCCAGAGGATGCCCCAACAGTTGTGGCCGGCAGAGATGTACGCGCCGCGAACATGTGGCACCTGGGTAGCCCTGGGGATCCAAATAACCTCAAGTAGGTTATGTCTTTAGACTTCAGGCCCGAAAGTAGGTACCCTAAACCCTAAACCCTAGACCCCAGACCCTAAACCCTAGACCCCAGACCCTAAACCCTAAACCGTAAACCCTAAATCCCCGAGCAAGGCTTCGGGATTCAAGGTTTATGGGGTTCAGTGTCTTAGGGATTGGGGGTTTAGGATTTAAGGCGTAGGGTTACGAAATCCTGCATAGCCCTTGATACTCAAACCCTAGGCCCTGCTGTTTTTCTCTATACAAATCCTGCAAGCTGGCTTCATTGTGTCCAAAACCTTAGAATGTTGCTTCGCTATACCCTTACCCTAAACCGAAAACCTTATACAATCCCAAGTGTAGCCCCTATATCCACTCTTCCCCCATTTTCCTTTAAGCACCAAGAAGGCAAGGAAAACTTTGCTGACTGGTGTTTAGTCCCTTTATAGTCTATCCCTGTACTCCCTACCAAGAACCAGTAAGTTTGGGGATGGACTGATATCGATTTAATTAAGGAGATGCCTGAGTCAGACAAAAGAGCGCTAAAAGTATTCATGACTACAGCGACACACTACCTGAACCCCAAACGTACGTAGGATGTAGCAGACTTTATATCACGTTCATTTTTCTGGGTTGGCGGCCATTATTTTACCTCCTTTTTTGTCCAGGTACTAATAGAGTCCACAAGTCTCCGGGGCAGGCTCTCTGTTTCAAGATTGCCGTGTAGAAGCACCCTTTACAATGAGTTCATGTCTCATGCCGCAAGGTTCCGAATTGATTGTGCTGTTTGGAGGGTTTTGTACCATGCGTGACAAGCTTCTGCTACAGGGGCCTAAATAATTACCAGTATCATTTTGAGGTCTATATGAGGTACCATAGACCATAATTATATAAGGTGTGTGGAACCATAGTATTTGTCACTATTTATGCCCCTATAGTGAGCCCCGGCTGCGGTAAATTCATTTGGGAGCCATGGATAAAGTGACGAAAGTCATAGCCGCGTTGCACGAATGCGTATGACTCTACGGCCAGTACACGTGAATCTCCCAGTAAAGTGTGTTACGCGCTTGGGTATCTTTGTAAGTTCAAGCGAAAGTACCAGTCAATCGGGGGGCCGCTACCCCAACGGGACAAAGAACCAGACTCATAGATACTTTGGGCGCAGATGGGCTCCTGGACGGGTACATTTAGGCTAAGGTGTAAGGTTCAGCAACTCAAGTCCAAGTAGCTAGCAGGGCCCCTCTATTCTTTATGTTTGGTATGACTGCACCCTCCCAGATCACTCTTCACTTAACATTTGTACCCTTTTCCCCAACATCCCAAGTTCATGTTTATATTCGCGCAAATGTTATGTTTTGTGCTAGCCTTAATACAAGGCTCAATTTCCACGCAAAAGTGAGGGGTCTCGAAACCTTCCGCTTTCTGTAGTTGGAGGGTCAGGGCGGACTTAGTACGCACAATTACAACTGTATAACCACTATAAACCTACATAGTTGCCCCAATTGTTCCTATTCTGGACCCACTTGCCAAGTCCCCCTTTCCCTCCCAGTACAAGGAGGGGCCGCCTAGGTAAATAACTATACTTATAAGTCCTAGAACTACAATTTATGGAACTTATAACCATAGTTATCCTAACTTATAACCCAACTTATAACTAGGGGACCCTCCAAGTACTATCTTGAATTGACAACGGCCCATTCCAGATTGAGCTCAATGCACCCGCCACAGTCAGGCCCCAAAACTGCAAGGAACCACGGGCTTAGGGTTCAGGGCTTAGGGTTTAACGTTTGAACATAGTTAGGTAGAAAGGGTTTAGGCTTTGGTGTCTAGGTATGTTTCTACGATTTAGATGCTTGAACTTGAGCCCTGGGCATCGTAATCGAAATCAGACTTTTCAAAAATGGAAGGTAACAACGAGAATGCCTTGCTTTTTCTTAAGTCCTGTTTTTCAAACCTGTAGCCTAAGCCCTAAACTCTAAAGCTCAAAATCTATTCGTTGGGTTAAGGGTTTAGGGTCCGACCCCACCCCCCTCAAACCAGAAGCTCAAATCCATTTCAGGGGCGCCTTGCCCATGATGGGCAGGGCGTCCGGCGGGCAGGGTCGCATGCACCTAACCCGCGGTCCCTTTAAAGGGAATACATCGGCATACATAGGGTTGTATAAGGTTATAGAAGGTTATATATGGTCATATAGAGGTTGTATAGGGTTTAGGTTTTAGGATTTCTCAAAATTAGGAGCCCAATAATAAGGACAATAGTATTTTGGAGTCTATATTGGGGTCCCCTTATGTATGAAAACTACCACTGGGTTGCGTTCAAGGAACTTCAGCCAAGTTCTGTTATTGGGAAACCAAGCAATCTTCTACACATCCACTTGATACTAACGCCATATAAACTATCCGAAAGACTCCAGTAGCAGCTCTGATCGCACAATTTTGCAAAAGCAGAAGAATAGGATTTTATAAAGCGAGGCCCTCGTGAAACTACCATTATGCTCTACTGTCACTGTTAGTGTTTAGGGTGGGCATCCTGACAGATCAATACGAGTATATGGGAATTTATCAGATTCGGACACTTGTATAAAACGTTGGCCACAGGCATTCATGGGGATTCTACAGACAGAGGTTCTATGGAGAACGCTCCCATACACATTAAGCAGCATACAGCAACTAATTCCTGTTCTATGAGTTTACTAGGTTTATACAAATATTAAATAAAAGCGCAAAACCTGAAAAACAAAAAACACATGAGCCGTAGTCTAAACGCCTAGTATCCCCCTGAATAACCCCTATAGTAGTCCCCTATATAATCCCCTGTAAAACCCCCCCCTTTGAGGAGTTTAGACCCTAAACCCTAAATCCGAAACCCTATATAAACTCCGATAATCCCCTTTTTTTTCCCCCTTTTAGGAGTTCAGGCTATGGCTCACGTGTTTTCTAAAGTTAAGGCTGGCCTAGGAACGCCTGAACGACATCAGGCTCTCCGCCGAGCCTTAAGTTTCACAAGGAGCGGCGTGGGGTTGATGCTTACTGTTTCGTTTAGGGGTTTAGGGTTTAGGGCTTAGGATTTAGGGTTTCGGGTTTAGGGTTTCGTGTTTGTGGGGTTTGTGACTTTTGACCCCTGCCAAAAACCCCAAAACACCCTGAGCCCTAAACCGTAGTCACCCTTTGGGGATCCTTGGGGCTTTTAAGGTTTCGGCCTTCAAGGCTCAAATGACTCGTGCCCTGCTTCTTGTTGCTTGAAGCAAGTGAGGGTACACTTTAGGGGTAGGGTTTAGGGTCCAGGGTCTAGGGGGTAGGGTTTCGGGTCTAGGGTTTAGGGATTAAGGTTTAGGGTCTAGGGTCTAGGGTTTGGGGCAAGGTTTAGGGTGTAGGGTCTAGGGTCTAGGACTTAGGGTTCAGGGTTAAGGGTTTAGGGTCTAGGCTTTAGGGTTGAGGGTGTAGGGTCTGTCATAATGCTATACCGAAAAGGAGCAACCATCTTTCCATATACTGGGCTTTATAGTATCTGAAACACCTGGGAGTTTCCCAAAACGGGGGGACTCTGCGACCTCTGGCGTAAGAAAGGGATTACGGGATTATGGAGGCATTTTCTCCAGGGATCCAAGTAGCCCAACATAGGCAATTCCTGGACCCTAGAACCTAAACACTGCAAAACCTAAGCCATATTCATAGACTTAAGGCCCACCTTATGACGTCTTGATAGACTTGGATCCCCACAGTTTCTACAATGCCCACTTCTCAGCATAAAATGTGCCTAGACCCTGAACACCCTACACCCAAACCCTTCACTACCCTAAACCCTACGCCCTTTAAAGTCTCACTTCTCAGATGAGCTATATAGTCCCTTAATAACCCTATATCACTCCCCTATATGATATATATATATATATGTAGATTTTCTTCCCCCCTTTGGGAGCTTACACCCAAAACCCTATAATCCCTAAACCCTAAACTCTAAACGCTATATAACCCCCCTTTAAGGAGCTTAGACTATAGCTCAGGTCAGGTTCTTCTTGCTCATTTCTGAGAAGGCGGTCTTTGCAGCATTCACTCGAGCGGGGTCTGCTTCCACCTAGCAGCTTCATGGAGCAGTTCCATGGTATATAGTCCCCCTTAAGTAGATAGAATATGGCTTTGGGGTAAATTAAATTAAGATCCCTAAGTAACCCATATTCTATCTACTTAAGGGGGACTATGGGGTGTACGGCTTATGTTTTAGGGTTTAATTAAGGCCTCGGGTTTTGGGGAGTTTGGGGGTTTGGGTTGAGGGGTTAGGGTTTTGGTAGTGGGGTTTGGGGTTTAGGTTTTAGGGTTCAGGGTGTAGGGTTTAGGATGGCGTAAGGTTTAGCGTTGCTCCTAAATGGAGGTTTCCAGAAATTGGGGGCCCCTCGTTGCGGATTCCCACGGATTAAAATGTTCTGGAGCATATGCGGGGACCCTTGTTTTGGAAAATATTGATTTGTGTTTTTGTTTCAATTTGGGTGCTTGAGTATATTTCACGGAAATCCTAGTGAACTAGACGTATGGTTCGAAACTATAGGAGCCTCGATACAACAAATGCTAGCCATTGTGTTAACTTCTTAACCTTGAACCCTAAATCCTAAACCCTAAGCCCTATATCCTAAACCCTAAATCTTAAGCCCTAAACCCTAACCCCTTAAGCCTATTAAGCCCTTAACCCTAAATCTCCGACCATGTTCAGACTTCAGGTTGAGTTTGGGAAGGTTTCAGCTTGGCGGTTCTCATTTGAGGGTTTAGGGCTGAAAGCCGTTGACCGTAGACCCTGGAACAATCAGTCTTGATAGGTGCATTATCTTGATGACCCGTCTGTTGTGCAAGGTGGTAGCCGGGACCAGCTGAATAACTACTAGATATACAAGGCCCAAACCCTTGATCAGGTCTGAAATGCTCACCTGGACCTCGAAAGCAGAAACTATAAGGAGCACCTGCTATCTCTACATGATGTTGGGGTTCAGGTAGGTTCGACTCTGCAGGAAAGCAAGACACACCAGGCAATGAACATCTCACGGCTTGAGATCAAACCGTCGTTGCTCAAAAAATGCGGCTGACCTGCTTAGCGACAGTGGAACCTGCAGCCCAAGCATTCGTTGCCTTGTCAAGGTCTTGGCATACTGTAGTGGTGCCTATGTTTTTGACATGTCAGACATGTAGGGACCAAAATACAGACCAATGTAATATTAAGGTCTGTTTGTGGTAGCCTATACCATATTCATACGAATTATACCATAAGTAGCAATTTTTTGACTTTTATCATAGGCCAGCTAGGTTATCCTTCGCTTCACACCTTTCAGAATTGCGAAGCTCGCTGACCCTCTTGAACTAGAAGGCCCTTTGCCCTTCGTTCATTGGTCTGACCTGGGCGGCTATGATCATGATATATACATATGGTCATTTGCACAAATACGGGAACCCCAATAAAATACTACAGTTCCTACTATAATAACACCCCAAAAAGGTACCACGAATTTGGAGGAACTCCCGCATGCATGTCAGAAGTCACAGAGGTTTTCCTGTAGGCCCAGAGTTTAGGGAAATGGTTTTGGGATCAAAGCTGCGGGGAACCCCAAAACCCCAAGCTACAGACCCTTCCGCACCATAGTTTAGGGTTCAGGGGCCAGGGTTTAAGGCGCTGAGCAGTTCCTTGTTACATTGTTGGGGGAAGTAAACCCTAAACCCTAACCCTAAACCGTGTGCTCTAGGGGGACTACAGAGGAGCCTTCTAAAGGGATATTGAAGGGTCTTCATGCTTAATTACTCATAAGTCAGATTATCAGCCGCTGGTGTTATATTGATGAGTGCTTGAGTATAAAAGCCCCCGAAGCCCTTGAAGCCTAACACTCCATACTCCAAGTCCCTACCCAGACCCCTGGGAAGATCTAGAAAGTAGTTACCCGTTATGGATTCCTAGCCATTACCCAATAGTAGTACAGGGTACCATAATCTAGGCTCCCAAGGAACACCTTAATAGCAAGGGTCGCCTTTTTGCTAATCTTCAGGTTTAGTAAGGAAATCCCAAAACAAAAAGGGCAAAAGGGTACTACTGAGGTACCTATAGTACTGGGGGCTCTACGTTCTACATGCATCCTCCCAGACTCAAACAACCCCAAGCCAACCTGCGATGGCAGAAGCTCTCCTGCTCGAAGGCGACTACCATCCACGTACCTTAGTTTAGGGTTTTAGGGTTTAGGGTTTAGGGTTTTAGGGTTTAGGGTTTAGGGCTTAGGGTCCCAGAACTCCAAGTTCTGAAGCACCTTCAAAACAGCTGAGACTGAAGTTAATTGTGGCTCAGATCCTCTGATTTGGGGGGCGTCTCTAGCACGACTCTTCAGGATTAGGGATCTCCTTGATTTTCTAGATTTTGAGTTTTTCCGAAAGGCTTTTGATAAGGAATGTATATAGAAGAATTCAGAGGACAAAGCCCGGAATCTGAAGACCTCACTTTTTCTCGGACAGGTGATACTCCCCCGCCAATGTTCGGGACGTACGATAAATACCCTCCCCCCCCCACAATATAAATACAGTTTGGAGAATTTACATTAGAAGGGAGGAACCCTTTAGCATCATGGGCAAAAATTACGAATAACCAAATCATAACCATATTAGGGGCATAGGGGCTTGTAACTTGCTTTTAAGTACAGGCCGGGGTTGCTTGCCATAACTCAGGGGTTTAGGATTCAGGCCTTTAGGTTTAAGGTTCAGAGGGTTTGGCTTGAGGGGGTAGGGTTTAGAGTGTCTTAAGATCTAACCCCTAAACCCTAAATCCTAAACCCTAAATCCTAAACCCTAAATCCTAATCCTAAACCCTAAATCCTAAATCCTAAACCCTAGACCCTGGGGATTTCAACTCGAAAGCCGATCATCTGGGAATCTGTAAATGCATGTTGGGGCTTGGCGATTTCTGTCTCCGTTGCTATAGGGTTTAGGGTTCATAAGAGGAAGGTCCCAATATAGACCCTACCCGAAACCCTAAACCCTGACATGCCATAATCCAACACTGGGGATCCAAGGCTATGAACAAGGCCCTGGGCTCTAAAGTCTGGATCTAGTACCTAGTTGCGGCATTGGATCCCCTAAGTCGTAATCCAAAAATCCCTAAACCCAAATCTCTATGCCCTACTTGGAGGGTCGGGGGCACTTAGTAAGTAGGTTACTAAGCAGGATAAGTAGGGTTACTATATGGGTTATAGGGGTTATTAACCTACTTACTAAGTTCCCCTGACCCTCCAAGTAAGCCCTGAATGCCCTAGCGCTTCTTTTTGTTGCGCCCGGCAGGGGGAGAAGCGATGTGAATCAGTTGAAAACTGGGCGCGGCAAACCCGCATTTTGTTCATGGGTTCCCCCACTTTACTGTTTAGGGCTTCTAGTCCTACTTAAGTAGATAGAATATGGCTTTGGGTATAGTATAATAAGATCCCCATATATCCCATATTCTAATTATCTGCTTATAAGGGGGGCTATAGCTCTAACTTGCCTTGTTTAACCCACATGTTGGTCAAGGAACCCTTATTTCGGGGGAATCTGGGTGATAGGCCACAAGGGGCGCGTAAGGGAACCCGTGATCAGACAAAACAAGAGACGCTTGGTTCAAGGGTTAGCAGAGCGATTATCATATGGATGGATTTAAACAAGGGGTACACTAAAGCACTTTTCGGGACATATAGAGCTTCGGGTTAGGGGACGCCTCTACATAGACGGGATTGCAATGGATTCTGGGTGTCCCTCTAAAGGATTCGGATTTCGTAGGCAAGGCGCGCAGAAACTCCCAGATAACTGTCTCAGGGTTACGGGTAGGTATAAGCACAGCTTATTACTATACCAACTGTGGCTCTTACATAACCAGGCTCATAAACTTCGGGGAAAACAGTGTCATGTCAGATTTATTTCAGACCCGTGCTAAGTTAAGCACCATTTAAGGGGTCGGGTGAGGTCGCCACAAGTTGCGCAGCTTCTTGAAACCTTGCCCTTATCATGAGGGTCCAAGTACTCAATGTTCATATGCTTCCCCAAAACCTGTACTACAATTACTACATTGCGCAAATCCCAAATACTCAGTTGTTGGGTACATGGATTCTTAGGGTTGCATGAAGACCTACTCTTAAACCTCATGAACCTCGAAGCAGGAGCCTTATCTGGGTTGCCGCGAAGCATACATATGTACATATATGTGTGTATATATGGGTTTAGGGTTTAGGGTTTAGGGATATATATATATATACACATGATGGTAACTTATTTAAGTTCCTTAACAGCAACCCAATTGTCTCTGGCAGCCGAGCCGGTCCAGGATCCCATGGCTTCATGGTCGCTGGACCGCCCCGGAAACCTTAAAACACCCGAAGGTCCAAAGTTGCCAAATGTCCACAAACAAAAACAATCTGAATTTGGGTTGAGGGTTTAGGGTTTAGGGTTTAGGGTTGGGGAGTAACTTGTAGGTGGCCGTCGTTTGGGGTAGGGTTGGGTCAGCTCGCTATTGGCCCAGCCGAAAGTATCGAAGAAATAGTCCAGAAAACGGGGCTGAGTGGACCACGATGATGCCTTGTTGCTGTTGTAGGCTCCACAAGGGATACTTACTGTAGGGTAGAAGGGAATAAGGGAATATATCAATCGAAGGGATTATCCAGGGAATTTCTTCCCTCTTTCCCTACTAGGAATCAGTAAGTTA
>CAJNIZ010002748.1:0-25313 GCA_905231905.1 Symbiodinium pilosum
TCTTGCAGGGCATTTGCAGTGCTGCGAGGAAGTCAGTTGAGGGGGGGTAAGGAAACGTTACACTTCTTGTGCAATAACGACTTTAGGGTGGGGATGCTCGAAGTAAATAATGTGAAGTGTTTAGTGTTTTTTGGGGAGAGCACATACCAAAACCTGTCCAAGAGGCTTTTAAAAACATCCAACACAGATACTTTGAGACCTCAGCCATGCATGGCGAAGCTTGTTTCTTGAAAGGCGGTTTACAGTGTCATATAAGTCGCAGATGCAAGGATAGATGTTGTTCAGAGTAAGTTGGAGGGATCCTTGTTTTTGGAAGATATATGGGGGGGGAGGGTCCGTAATGCAAACATGCTTTCTTGCAAGCCTCCACACCATGATGGGCATTCCGTATAGTAGCCTAAATTAAACAAGAGACACTTGCTGTTGAGGATGAGACGGTGTTGAACATCAGGAAAAGGTACTCTGACAGCGAAAACAGTGATTGCCACAGACTACTGCGCTAGCACCCAATATGGTGATGGTATCCCTAGATGATAGGTCGCTGTTGTTTTCATGAGTGCCGTGTGGCCATTGCGTGGCGCAACACTTGGGCGCGAGTTGGCACGGGTGGGTGATGTTAACATTGGGAGATCCCAATCTTCTGTTTGGGTTCAGGTTTCGAGGAGTTCGGTGTTTTGTGCAGAGTTTAGGATCTAAGGAGTTTCCGATATCTGCGTTTAGTTCGAGTTTCGGCTCGAACGAGGGTTTGGGGTTCAAAAAATTGCCTTTTGTTCTCAGGAGTTCATGAAGGGACAATCCCGATTGCCAGAACCCCAAGGTTCAGTGTCTCGCACGCCCACCAGCCGTGGCACATGAACTGCCCAAACATTTGTAAGCTGATGCAGGTTTGGACCCTCAGAACCGTCAGGCCACTGTTAAGTTTAGATGTAACTTTATTCAGGCTAGTCGCAATTATGTCCCTAAGCCCCCAAGCTTAAGCCATATGCCTGCTTTTATCTGGGGGCCTGAGCCTCTACACCGGTCGGCAACCTACACTTGACTAGGGACCCGCTGGTCTACATATTTCCAAAAAAGGGCGGGAGCTTCTCAAAATTGAGGTTCCTAACCCCCAAAAAGGCAGCTTCCTCACTGTCAAGACCTTCAGAAATTCAGAAAGAAATTTTGAGAAACACAGCAGTGAGCCTGCAGACTCATCTAGGGCTCACTTGGGCAGCGCCCGACGGAAGATCCAAAAAGCCCAAAAAGCATCGAGCAGGCTTAGGGTCTAGGAGTTGGGGGTGGTTGGGGTAGTCAGGGAGTTTTCCTTTGTACCCTTAGGGTTTGTACCCCTGGGGTTTGGGTCCCTAAGCCATGGACTATGGTCCTTAACAAGGGTATTTGGGACCCAAATCCTAGGGTTGCAAACATTAAGGGTACAGACTTAAAGTCTTTGAGGTAGTGTCAGGGAGGGGTAGTAGGGAAACGCATGAACTAAACTCTGAACTTCAAAGCCCCTACCCACCATGAAACAGCGTGCGGGGTGGTGGTTTCCAGAAATAGGGAGAGCCGAATGCGGACCCCAGTAAAGTATGTTCAACTCCTTATTATAAGAAGTCCTAAACAGGGACCCCCTAACTTTCAGGAACCTCCAGAAAATGCTAAAGTTCTGATACCCATGCCACGATTCCCCTTCCGCATTGGGGTTTCGGGGCTTAGGCTTTGCCTGGAAAGCCTACTTACCCAAAACGATGGTTCACTTGAACCGCTACAGGGAAAAGAGGCCATAACTATGGGCTACAGGCTTTGCAGGTAACCCCTAAACCATGCCATAAACCCCTGCACCCACAAGCTCCAACAGAAACCGAAGCCATGAGCTATAGAATTTGCGTTCATGGTCATGATGCTTACCGGGGGGGGGATGTGTCTAGGGTTTAGGGTTTGAGGGGGGTGGGGGTGGCCACGCTAGAGTCCGTACAATGTGATGCGGGCACGTGGCCACAGTGACACCACAATTACGAATGGTCTGGAACAGCTTTGGATACTGGCGACGCACAAGATTACGCAAGCAAAAGCCAGGACTTCAACCACCATGCTCCAGTAACAAAACTCCAACAAGCTGGCGCTAGAGTAGCGCACCGAATTTATGAACAGATGCGTTTGCTGGTGCAATTTCTAGACCAAGCGTGATGAGTAGTAATACTATTCTATTGTTTTTGGTGTGAATACCAAACAGTCCTTAAGACTCTTCCCCAAAATTGTCCTGCCGATCCCAATGACCCCCATTATAAGCCTTTTGAAGTCCCTGAGCCTGATCCTCCACTTGGACCCCAAACAACAATCCCTAAGTCCTAAATGATTAAGCAAAACCCATTAAGGTTATATTAGGGTTCTATTGGGGTTATATTAGGGTTATATTGGGGTTATATTGGGGTTATATTGGGGTTATATTAGGGTTATATTAGGGTTACATTGGGGTTATATTAGGGCCTATTCAAGACTCCAAGGTTAAGACCCGGGAAAGAATAAGAAGCGCACATTGGAAGCCCATAGTTAGGACCCATCTTTCTTGGCATCCCGAACCGTAGTCCCTAAGCCCTGAACCCTGAACCCTAGACCCTGAACCCCTAAATCCTTAACCCTAGACCCTTAACCCTGTACCCTAAACCTACACCTAGATCCTAAACCCTGTACCCAAAACCCTCAATCCCTAAGTCCTTAACCCTAGACCCTTCAGTGTCCAAGGTCCGACCCTCTCGTAGTCCTCAACCGCCGCAGCGGCTGACGCTGCAGTAGGTAGATGGGAGTTTCTCAAACAAAGGCCGGGTGGGGGATAGGGATACTATGGGGATCCCATTAGGGACTCTACGGTAAAGGGTTTAGGGGTTTAGGGTGGGAACTTTTCAAGAAGGGGGCCCCTAAAGGACGCTAGGGAGAAATAGGAAGAATAAAGGGATCGTGGAGAGTCCTATTAGGGGATTATACCTGGATTCAAAAATAAACTCTCAGATGCAATTTGCCGGGCACATGAGGGTTTTAGGGCTCAGGGAAGTGCTTTGATGGTCTCATGATAGCTGTCCTCTTGATTGTAAGAGTCGAACAATAAGGGGGCCATAGCTTTCAGAAGGCAATGGCTACCTATGTGATCCCAGTTAGAGTTTAGGTTGGGTACTGCCCCCCTCAGTAACAGTTGGATAATGTGTATAATATGGTTATATATAGCCCTTAATAGGACCCCTAATATAGACTGGGAAAAGGGGGCAGTACCCAAAGTTTAGGGTTTAGGTATAAGGCTTCAAGATCCTTTGAGTCTCCCCGCACGGACAGAGGGCTCTAAACCAGGCGGATCATCAGGGGCCCCTCAACACGGAGGATCCTCTCAGAACGGCTGGGTATTGCTATCACGTCTTAGAGGAGACTTAGTGAAAAGATCGGGTTTAGGGTTTTAGGGTTTAGGGCCCAGGTCTAGGGCTTAGGGCTAATTAGGGTTTAGGGTTGAGGGTTTGCTTTCCCTGAGAGTTACCAAGGCCGTCTGAACTCCAAACTGGCGAGGTTTTCTTGAGGCTCTTCGGTATAGGTACTCAAATTGTTGAGTTTAGCATGGTGCCTAATACAGTCCGTAGTAAGGAATCCCATGTCCAGTAGGTTATGTGGGAAATATTGACTGTAGCTCATGTGTTGAGTTTTGTTTTGAGGCTCTAGGGAGCATCGGTGTACATAGGGTTAGAGTTTAAGGTTCGCACCCACAAGTAATGACCACAAGGGATTAGTTCTGAGAAGACTAGGGTCCTCCTATCTACGCTTTATGGGAGTCTCGCAAAATTTTGGAATTCCTGGTAGGAACTGCCATGTTCCCGCCAGAGCGTTCCTAGGCCCGCAAATTTTCACGGAACCCCTCTACTATTAGATGTTCCTAGTGTGGTCTATACCCTAAACCCTAAACTGTTATCATTAGTGGGAATCTTCAACCTGTAACTCTGAATTCTAAGCCCTAAGTTTAGATCAGGGGGGCTGGGGCCGCCAGTTTATCCCTAAACTTCGGGGAGAACCTGAGTGAAGTGTGAGAAGAGGCCCAACGGCCTTTCAGGGGACCCTAGGGGATTCTAGTGGCTCAGAGGTGCTATGGTCTAAAAACGCCTTAAAGGTATCATATAGAGTTTAGGGTTTAGGGTTTGGGGTTTAGGGTTTAGGGTTTTAGGGTTTAGGGTCTGAAGTTCTTAAAGTGGGTTATATAGGGGAATCTATAGCCGAGCGCTATAGAGGTTGTAAAGGGGGGACTATACCTCATATAGAGGCTATGTTGAGGGTATATTGGGGAAACCGTTTAGGGGTACGACCTTAGGGGTACAAGCCTGGAACTCTTGGCATGAGAGGCCCAACGGCCCGACATACTGCATTTGCTCGGGAGCAGAAAAAGTTCGCAGGCATTTCAAGGAAAGTACAGGGATATAGTGTATAGATTGGCTTATGTAGGCTTTATATAGGGAGATATAGGGTTTTGTGGGGTTATATAAGGGCGTATAGAATTATACTGGGATATAGGGCTTACGTGTCAAGTAACCCTTCAGGGGCGTAGGTATCAAGCGGGTACCTTTAAAGGAGGCCTATGTAGACCTCATATAACCCCATTTCTCTTATAGGAGCCTTCTAAGAGCCTTAAATATGGGGCTACCCACCTCTGACCCTCCAACTCACCTGGGGTGTCCTTGAAGAGTATGCTGAGTCTCCGCACAGCTTTGGGTTTGAAATCCAGGGTTTTTGACCTACTGGTGCTTCAGAACGAATGGAGGAGTGCATCCCTGTAATGACCCTTGCAATATCATCCAAAGTTTCTCGAAGCCACCCTTATCAAAGGACCCCTATAATCCCTGTGTACTCTCAGGGTGTTGCCGGGCCCTCTTTTTGAGAAACTCCTATATTGATTCACCCACTTCCCATTAAGCACCAGTAGATTAAAGTTTGGTTCAGGGGTTGTACCCCTAAGGCCGTACCCTAAAAGGTTCCCCAACAGGACCCCAGAATCTAGGGGTACAACCTAGGGGGACAACCGTGGAACCCTTCACTGAATCGTAAAGACCCTGGGCACTGTAAAGCGAATTCACCCAACCTCACCCTAAATGGTGGTCTACATAGCGAATAGTATCAAAACGGCCTTAAATTGGGAAGTGAAATTATTCTAAAATACACTGAAGACCTCATCTGACCTTACTTCAAATCATGGTGTAGGGGTTTTAGGTTGGGGAGGCCCAAATGGGCTGAATGTAGGTTCTGACATTGTTCTCAATTGGCCAGGATTGAGGGCTTAGATCTACCCAGACCCCCTAAAGGATCCAAAAAATGGAATCCCCAATACTCCCTACTTACCCCAATGTAGTAATGGGTTCATATTGGGGGGGGGAGGGGGGGGGTTCCATTTTTGGATCCTTTAGGGGGTCTGGGTTGAGGTTTGGAATCTTAGCACTCAGGAGGGGATGAAGGAATGAACGCTGCATACTGTAGGGGCGTAGATAATTACTCATACTATGGTTCCATATTGCTTGTATAAGTATAGTATAGGGTACCTTAAATGGACCTCAAAATGATATTGGTAATTATTTAGGCCCCTGTAGTACTCCCTAGAATAGGATTTAGGGTTCAGGGTTTAGAAGCCACCTAAGGGATTTCAAGTCGAGGGTTTACGTTGAGCTTAGGGTACAGAACGAAAGTATAACCGGAAGTTTTGAGGAGTGCAACTCAGCCCGAAGGCAAGAAGTAAGAATCCGAATGCTTGATAGAGCACATCCCGTGATAGTCCTCAAATGGAGATGTCTCAAAAGGGTTGTCCTTAGGGCCAGATGTCTCAGAAGGGGTGTCCTTACAGGCCAGGGACATGAACGATTGTAGGGGTCACCGGGCCACCTTTGCTGATTACGTTACATGTAGAAGAATGTTGGAAAAAACTCCCGCAGATCTGGAACATACTGTTGATGGATGAAATCTTGCACCACCTAGGGGCCCTAAATTGCTATAATTCCTAGGACTTTAGGAACTTAAGGTGGTGCAAGATTACCTCCATCAACAGTATTACTATGGATGACCGAACCACTCCCTGAGCATTGCCTTCCCCCAATGTCCCTCCTCAGCTAGATTTACAGTATTCAATCTTTATGAAAGGTCCATGGGGGGGAATTTTGGGGTAAAGGGGGCGGGGGTTAGTGGTAAGGAGAACCATGGATACAATGGCAGTAACCCCCTCACCCTCAGGATTAGAATTTGGCTGCACGAATCCCATCCTACTGAAGCTGCCCACCCGTAGGGCTTGGGATTTTTCATTTTTGGTAAAGGGTTACATGGGGATAATGGAAAAGAAAATGGAATCTTATATATATATATATGTGTGTGTAGCGTTCAGTATAGGCCTTAGGATTCAGAATCCTCTAAAAACACCATACACTGTGATACAACGAGTGTTAGGGAGGGGCGTTCAAGAGCTATACCCTAAACTCCTCAAGGGTGTTAGTTATATATGGGAGCATTATAGGGGGAGAGTAATGTCTTCATGTCAATGGCCCTCGGTTGAGAGAGAGGTTTAGGTCAAGGTTTTAGGGTTTAGGGTTTATGGAGGAAATCTGGCACTACCTAGGGCAACTAGTATAAGATTAATTCCTGAGACCTTAGGCTAGGGACAGTGCAAGATTTCTTCCACCGATCGCACAGCTGCATTTTTATGATAGTATCAGAAGGCGTTTGCAAGTATTTGTCATGCCCAAATGCCTTGTAATCACGCCAGCCATTCTTGTTATCAATCTACTTATGAAGCCCCCCAACAGAACCAAAGGTCGTACTCCCCATTTAGCTTCCATTCATTAAGGCTCCTCAAAAGGAGCCACCGTAAGTACACATAACCCTCAGGAGGTACCCCTAACAGGTTCCCCCAAAATGTCTAATCGCTTCCCCCCAGCATTAACCCCCCCCACCCGTAATGTTAAATACTGCCCCCAAGACTATTTTGAGAGGGGCCAAGAGGTACCCCTAAGCCCTAACAGGTTCCCCCCAAATGTCTAGAGGCTACATCCTAGAGTTCCTACCTTGTACAGCTTGAAGGCTTTCCACCCATTCAGGAACAACTCACCTATCCACAGCCGATGGAAGTGAAATGAGCCGTGGAACATAGGAATTTTACCAAAGAGCTGTGTGTATCCCTGAGCCCGAAACTCCTATGAAACAATGGTGGATCCGCACCGCTTCTGACCTAAATATACATCCCGTAGCCAACCCCGTTTTGATAGTTGAGTCCCTGTGTTCTGCAAAAGGCAGGGGCCGTGAACAGAACCTACACAAATAGGTCACGTTGATTTAGTTACCTCAAACAGGGAGACCCCAATATACGATAATCATCACTATGGGGACCCCCAAAAGGTACCCCTATTCTGGGGAAAAGCGCATTTAGCACCCTTGTGTCGAAGGACTAGATCTTGCGTGGCTTAGCATGACGGTACGCACCCCGATGCTGCAAAACGATGGCATCTTCTTTACTGAGTGTAGCCTTCTTGCGCATCCCTACTGCCTGATATTGATATGTATCCCAAAATACTTGAGCTTCTGAGGAAGAGTGATTGCGCATTTAACGCTTGATATTTGCCTAGTGCAGGATGAAAACCTAAACCCCTAAACTCCTAAACCCTAAAAGGAAGCTGGCGGCGCGAGTTTGCTTCATAACCTCACCTTTGGTGAGCAGGGAAACTGCTTGTGGTTTAGGGTAGGGTTTAGGTTTTAGGGGTCGGGCTTTACACATCCCCTTTGCAGGGCACTTGGAGGGTCAGCGGACTTGGTAAGTAGGCTAGTAACCCGTAGAATCCAGATGGTAACCCTGGTGATTCCTATCATTCACCTACTTAGTCCCCTAACCCTACACCTAGTAGTGTCCATTTTTTAATTCCATGGTTCACCTACTTACTAAGCCCCCCTGACCCTCCAAGCAGTAGCGAGGAGTCGGCGCAGATCCGTGCCGTCACCTCCGTGATCGAGTCTGAGTTTGACCGACAGATCAAGGCTGCGATGATTGGTTTTTTCCATGCAGCAGCGGGTTTAGGGCTTCAGGGGGCTTACGGTTTAGGGTTTTAGTGTGTGGTGCGGAAAACCCTAAACCCCTAAACCCCAAACCCCTAAACCCTAAACCCCTAAACCCCAAACCCCTAACCCCTAAACCCTAAACCCCTAAACCCGAAACCCAGGAGTTGAGGGGTTTAGGATGCAGGGTCTGAGGCTTGTCGACCCAGAGCCCAGAGCCCGAAACCCTTGAACCTAGTCTTCATGGAAGAGGTCTCACCTTTCAAAGCACTTGACCTGTAGTCTACTTAAAAGGGGGTTATATAGGGGATTATATGGGGAGTATTATAGGGATTATTACGGGGAATACTAGGAGTTTAGACTATAGCTCATATGAAAGGTAGTCAAAAGTTTGGGGTATGCGATTGGTAAAACAGTTTCATTTTGGTTGCTAGGAGCTTGGCTAGCCTCCCCCAAACTAGCATGGAATCCGGAAAAGGCCTAGAAAGATTACTGTCCTTCCCATCTTGCCATAAGTTGAGCGGGTCATTATGGGGATAAGGGTCATTATGAATCACATGAGCTACAGTCATGGGATTTGTATTCGGCGTTTCCGGATATAGGGGGTTTCACATAGACTCCGATTGCTGTATTCCTTTTGTTATGGGGACCCCTTCAAGAGACCCTTGTTTTTGCAGGCCCCAACGTACTGTTATACATAAAGCCCCAGTCTATAGTTCCTGCGCCTTTGACCCTTAAACGTCAGCTCACCAATCCAATTTTTACGGGTACCATTACTAGTACTCTGAAAAATACGATCTTCATTTCTGTGGTTTTGAATGCGAATACTGCTACTAATCTTGATTACGATTACAAGTATTAGTAGCACTGATTCTATTTCTACTACTACTACTGCTATGATGATGACTATGATGACACTAATGATATTGGTAGTTAGTAGGTCCTTGCGTCCTCTCCATGTAGATCCCCATATCGAACCCCGGTTCCCTTTCACTTTCCAGAGTTCTCCATTACTGGGTACGCGACATGTGTATATAGCCCCAGTATCATCCCAACGTAACCCCTAAACGCTACATCCTAAACCCTAAACCCTCAATAGTAGTTTCCAGTTTCTTTTCCATTATCCCAACATAACCCCTGTAAAACCCTACATTAACATCCTAAAGCCTAAACCTTAACTCCAAAAGCCGTGACTTCGGCAGGTGATCCGAGCTTCTGGATCTGCTAACTACACGTTGATTACGCGAAAGGCCAAGGCGGTCGGAAAGAGCTTCGGTGGATACTAAGAACAGGGTTTAGGGGTGGGTTTAGGGTTTAGGGTTGGTTCCTGGGTTGTACCCCTAAGGTCGTACCCTTAAAGGGTTTCCCCAATATGGCCTTAATCTTGCCCTTATAAAAGCCAATGTAGTCCCCTAGAAGCCCCTGAAAGGATCCCTAAACCCAGGGGTACAACCCTAGAAATACAAGCCTGAAACCGTTGATAAGAACAGTAACCTGTCCCTCGGGGCTTAATAACGGGTTTAGGGCTTTGGAGTACTAATAGCAGTAGGATAAGGTTTGGGTCATTCTTTCTTACAGTAAGTGTCCTTCAAGGAGCGTTTAGGGTTTAGGGCTTAGTCACTGTCTGTCCTTCAAGGGTCGTTTGTTTAGGGTTTGCGGCAAAGGGTGTAGTGCTCAGGGTTTTGGATTTAGCGTTTAGGGGTCTAGTTCAAGAGATTAGAGCTTCATGGGATTTAGTAACTACTTATAGCTGGGCTTATAAACCCCTGCGGGGGATTATAAGCCGGGTTATGACGCCAGTACAAGTGCTTACTAAGTCCCATGAACCTCTACGTAACTGTCCTTCAAGTGGTCTTACTAAGGGGGCGTCACAACTGCTAATACGTATTGGGGTCTTATTAAGTTAAGGTGGCGTTACAACTGCGTTTACCTATTGTGGGAACTGTTATTTACTGAATGGGGGAACGATTTGCAAATATGGTGGATACTATTGTGGATTAAAAGTCCTGCATGGCCCTAAGTACCTTCTACCCTGGGAATGGATGCATTATAGTAAACAAAGCTCAACTAAGACTTTTAGTGTCGATTATCGACTGTTGCACTCTTCCTCGCGGATTCTAGGGTTAGTGGTTCAATATCTCGGTGTCCAACCACAAACCCTAAACCTCTGTCTCAGGGGGCCGAGGTCTGTAGGGCAACAACGGAGATGACTCAAGTGATTACGCGTCTTAACCGAAGCCGGGACATGCCCGCGAAGTGCCCATGGCTCCCCCGCATGATAACTCGTACCAGAAGGCGTGAGAATGCCCAAAATTGTGGCTTGTTTTACCCTAGATTCTAGGCCTTCAGGTGAAAACGAGCCCATTATTTGGGGTTAACTCGCCTTGCCAGGTATGTCCTAGTCATTCCCAGTCGCAAGCCCCTGGGAACGCGAAAACAGATGATCGCCCAATTCCCTACTTGAAGGTTCATGGGACTTAGTAAGCACGTAGAACAGGGCGTAGAAGTCCACTAAGCAAGTAGTTACTAAGTCCCATGAACGTTCAAGTAAGCCTGACCTGTCGGGCCACTGGGGGGCGCTGTAGTCCCAACATAGAGTAGAATTCTGTCCTCCTTGAATAAGCATACTTATCAGAAGGATGTATTCATACTCTATATTGGACTATAGCATGCCCCTGTAAAATTCAAAAAAAAAAACGGAGAGGAATGTAGTCTTACCTGCCTCAAGCAACCAAAAAGCACCCTTCATCTGGAGGTACAGTGAACCATAAGTACAGAGGATGTCAAAAATCCTGCATGACCCCAAGTGCTCTATACCTGGGAAATGCATTGTCGCATACTAAGAATTAGGGACCTCCAGTGCTGAGGCTGTAGGTATCAAGAACCGTCCTGATTGCAACAGGAGGGCTTAATGCCGAGAAGCCTTTCCTCTAGTCTCCTCAGGATTTTTCCAACTTTTGTACCGTATAACCCGGAGGAATTACCAAAAAACAAATTTTCAACAAACAGGTCCGGGGGGTTACAGCTTCAAGCTTCGAATGAGGGAGCTACCAAAATCAATTTATCCTGAACTCTATATGAGCTGTAGTCTAAATTGCTAGTATTCCCCTCAATTTGCCTAGAATAGTACCCTATACAATCCCCTATATAACCCCAAGCCCTAGGATCCTTTCAGGGTAGGGCGCAGAGAGTACTTTAGCGTGTAGGGTGTCATGACAGTGTTTTGGTAACCCCAAATGGGGTTACGCAGGGATGATATACGAACATAGAATGTAGACCCCTAATTCATAAACCCTCTTCCCTGGATGAAGATTACCATAGGGATCCGAATGTTAAGGCCCTTAAAAGGAGGGGGTTATTCATCAGGGGTCAGCATTAGGGTTCAGGATGAGTTGATTTTGGTACCCCCAACCCCCAAGTTAGAACCCTAGAACTATTATATGACTATTTGGGGTATTAGAGTTTATTGTTTAGGTATTATCGGGTCCCCATTTCTGAGGATTGGCTTCCCAGACCACTGATCCGGTCTGGGATTAGATCCTTGGTTTAAGGTTTATCTTTCTCTTCTATGAACACCCGCACCCCTGTTATGGTACATTCTTGTGTTTTGTAACAGGGAGAGGAGAGGATTCTTTGGAAACCAAAGCGAGAAGTCAAATCCTACACCCAGAGCCCTATACACAAGGGTTTAGGGTTTAGGGTTTAGGATTCAGGGTTTAGGGTTTAGGGACTTTTTAAAGGGCAGTTGGGGGTCCCCTCGGCCTAAACCCTGTAAGCCTATACCTTATTTAGGCCTAAACCCCTGTGGACCCTGATGCAGACCCCTGATTCATGAACTCCCTCCCTCAATAGGGATTTTCCCTATGCACCCATATCAAGGCCCTTTCAAGGAGTGGGCTTATTGATCGGCCCCTAGACCGTAAACCCTCGACCCTAAACTTAGCCCCTAGACCCTAAACCCTAAACCGCGTGAATTTTTGCAAGCTGAGGGGGCCCCGGCCTAAAACCTATAAGTTTTAACCCTAGTTTACGGTTGACTGGGTTGCTGTTAAGGAACTTCAATTAAGTTGCTATCATAAGGAAGCCCTCTATTTTTCACCATATACCCATATCATGGTAACTCAACTCAAGTTCCTTAACCAAGACCCCTGATTAACAAACCCCCTCCCCTTAATAGGCAGTATAATAGGGATCCTAATACAAAGGCCCTTAGAAGGAGGGGGTTTACTCATCATGGGTCTACATTAGCAGCAACCCAGCTTGGGGTTCTGAGCCCTGAGGGCAAATCCTATACCAGGGATGTTTAGGGTGTAGGGGTTTAGGTTTTAAGGTTCAGGGGTTAGGATTTAGGGGTTTAGGTTTTAGTCTTGAGCCCCTAGTTGCTAAGAATCTCTGCATCCTGCCGGCATTTCAGGTGACAAGTAGGAGGTAAGGCTTGGATCCCGACATGGCGCCACTACAGCTTCAAAAGCTTCAGTGCTTAGAGTTCTTAGGCCTGGGGGAATACAGTTTGAACATGAAAGTAGCGATTTCTCAATTCAGAGAAGTGCAGAAATAAACAGTCCCCTAACGTCCTAGCGGCCCAAGGGTCCCTCAAAGCAACCACAAAACACCTAAAGCTCCTGAACCCCCCACACTCCTAGCTCCCCAAAGCCTTTGACCCTTCAAAACCCTTGAACCCCTAAAGCCCTTGACCCCCCAAAACCCTGAAATCCCTAGAGCCCTTGACCCCCCAAAAACCCTAAAAATCCTAAGGCGCCTAGGTACCAACAGAGAGGCAGACTGCCGTTGGCCCTTATTTACATGTGCCATGGTACAGCTCGAAGCGACTGCCTTGGTGAAATTCCTGCGGAAGGCCTCCTGGGCTTGATAAGGTTTAGGGTTTGGAGTTTCGGGTTTAGGTGTTTATTACCATTACTTTGGGAGGGGCCGTTTTGATTTAGAAGCTTTACAATCAAGGAAATTTGGGGACCCTGAGTAATGGTAAGTTTATGTGGGCTTGAGGGTTTAGGGTTCAGGGTTTGTAGTTTAATCAGATTTTAAGGTTTCGAAATTAGGGGTTCGGGTTTGGAGTTTAGGGTTCAGGGTTTGGGGTTTGGAGTTTAGGGTGCCAGGGCGTTAGGAGGGACCCTTAGTAGGTTTTGGGGGCGGGGGGGTTATATAGGCACTACCTGATTTTAGAGGATGTATGTACGGACTATATATGGGTTATATCAGATATGGAAAGTTGATTGTACTTCGTAATTATTCGTAACTGGGCTTATAACCTTACGTATTATCCCATTAGTTCGACTTATGTATGTTACCCCAATGATGCGTAGCGTCATGAGCCCAATTATGAGTAGTTACAAAGTCCTATGAACCTTCAAGTAGGGGTCCCTGTTAAGGGTCCCACCTTAGAACCTTTAAGAGGGGCGTTCTTGAGGTTTTTGGAGTAGGGGTTGAGGTTTGCGGGGTTCGTTGGTTCGCTTGAATGTGTTGTGCGCAAAAACCCAAGATTGCTATCCTGGAAGGCACTGGGGTTGTGGTTTAGGCTTCTGGGCTCATGGGGGTTGGGCTTCGGGTTTAGATTGGGTGTAAGGCCTTCGGAAAAGTTCAGGATTAGGGGTTTTGGGTAACTGAGGCGCGCGACCCCTATAAAGGACCCTATAAGAGTCATGTGATTGGTCTAGGGTCTGCAGTGTTGGGGTTGGGCTTACCACAGTGCCTTGATAAACCTATACCCTTGCAGGAGGATTACGCAGACCTCAATAACCCCACAACCCGTACAACAACAATGTGTGAACCTGGTAACTGGGGGCAAACAGGGGCGAGCTTATATCGCTGCCAAACCACATGTTCATTCTGGAACACTATATATTATCTGCATTTTATCCCCGCCACATCAAACCTTAGACCCTAAACCCTACCCAGACCACAAGACATTTTACGCTCCAAATCCTACAATAAGTTCTTCCCACGTCAGCGATAAGGGATAGAATTTCGCGAAAGGCTGCCTCTAGAAGCATTACATAACTCCTTCGAAACCCCGAAGTCCTAAGTGTATTCTTCAGACCTCAACCTGTAAACTCTAAACCCCCAACCATACAGATTTTAGGGTCTAGGTTGATATTCGAACCATTCTTATACTGCTATTACAATTGTTATTGTGATTACTATTCTTACTATTCTTACTTCTACGACTATCATTACATCATTACTATTATTATTACTATCATTACTATTATGTGCAGGTGACAGTTCTGGGGCAAGCGCTTCCTAGCTGCAGTGCTGTTGTCCTTCTCCATGCGGGTCGCATCTTTTCGTGAAAGGAAGGGGTTTCCCCTAATTAAAGTTATTTACGTGTCATTAGGCTTAATTAAGGTGAATGCAGAGGGAACCTTGGGCGTAGTATAGTAGTAGGGGAGCCCATGAAGGTTTGGGGGTTCTCAACCAGGGAGCCCTCAGGAGCTCTGGGGTATATGGGGATTGTAAGAGGACCAGAAAGGATCCCCAATCAAAATCCTAGATCCCGAACTCTGAACCTGAGACTTTCATCCAGGGATGCCGTAAGCCTACACCCTCAACCCTAGATCTTAGGCCTGAATCCAAACCCCAAGCCCTAAACCCTGAACCCTGGATTTGCACCCTCAGCCCCAAAGGCCAGAACTGTAGGGTTGACGGCTTGCTGCATATGTTTTTTTTTCCGAATTACTGAGGTCTTTACTGCCAGGAAATCTGGGTGGCGACCCCTAAATTCAAACACTAACCTCCTGCACTTCTAGCTCCGAAGCCCCCACATCTCTATACGCCCTAGACTGGGTAGGCTCCTGGGATATTTAATATTTTCCCTAATGGCTTTAATAAGGGACCCTATATACTATCATTTTTGCAAGGGCTTTAGGGACCAACCCAGTAGAAACCCTGCTTCTGAAACCTCAGAGACCTCAAGTTGGGATCATGTAGGGGCTCTCTGAGGGAAATGTTATCCAGCGTATGGCGGCTATACTCCTGCCATGGAACTTTAACGGAGGTAGTATGAAGACCACAGTCCTTTCGGAAAAATTGCATTTATTGGACTCCATCTTTACTGGGTGGGGAGGGGGGGAATATATTGCCCAGCTGTCGCTTGCATCGAGCAATCTCTACACGCGGGGATGGTCTGCATCAGGATAGCATAGCGCCAAAGCCAGAACAATTAAGAAAGTTGTTCCAGAGGACCTCTTTACAGCCATATATGGCGTGCATAGGTGTGTGTATACATATACATTCAAACCTATTCGCATCAACTCCTCCCTACATTACTCCTACATGTCTTTCAAGTTTATGCTCCCGGGGAATAGAATGGGACCAGCACAATGCCCGTACCCGGAACGACCCTTCAATCATAGGACTCCCGTGGCCCCGCCAGTATGCATCCACCCAAATTAATCAGCCCTAATAAACCTTAATGGTTCCCAATACTCCCAAGTGAGGCCTCAACGTGGTGAGGGCCCATATACTGGGGGTCCCATAGTAGCACTGTAGCACCATCACTCAAAATGTTGCATCAACAACAGCATCCTAAGTGCCAAAATCTGAAGCCGGAATTCCAGATCAATCGCTCTACTTACCTTTGGAAAGCTGGGAATGAATCCGGACATGAAGGAATGGAAAAGAAAATGGAAATGTTTATAACGGGTTATATAGGGACTACTATAAGGATCCATTCCTTCATTCCTAGCTGATCAAAGGGAAGTCTAGGTTCCATGTGTTGTTCTTTGTATTGGCGAGACTGGACATGGCGCCATGGCATTCAGTGAAGGGGGAGAAGGTTGCGGTTGCAGTTGTGTGTTCGGTGTAGCATATAGACTCAGACCACTGCCCCGCATAGTCCCAACAATGCACATGATTGAAGTCTACTGGGGAAATCCATTATGGCGGGGCTAGTACTAATGGTATCCCTGAACACTTAACCCTGTTGGGGTCTCCAACATGTCAGGATTCTTGTTTTCGGGACTGTAGGTTTCTTTCTGGGGCTCTTTGGAGGCTTCTTGGGGTTATGTTGGGTTTTGGGTTTAATCTAGTGTTTTGGACATTGAGTGTATTGTAGGAGTTACATTGGGGTATTCCAGCCATTATATAATACACAACTTTGCGCCCAAGACCGCAAGGCCTAAGCACGAAGGTCTTAATCTAAACGTTTCCCCCTGAACCCCAATCCCTAATGTGCCACAAGCAGTCCTAGAAGGTAAATCTTCAAAGACTGTATGTTCGCAGGATCTCGCAAAAGTACAGTTGAAAAGGACAATTAGGGTTTAAGGTTATGAGTAGGTTAAACACCCAAGGTTTCCAGAAAGTGGGGGCCCTTGTTGAAAGGTACTTCTCATAAGGACCACAAGATATTGGTGTCTATCTTGAGACCCCCTTACCTAGCCTGAACTGAACCCTGAGCCTTAAACTGTAAACCCCCAAATCCTAAACCCTGAGTCCTAAACCTTGGGTACTGCCCCCCCTCACTAACAGCTGGATGATCAATATAGTATGGTCATATATAGCGCTTAATAGGACCCCTAATATAGACTGTTACTGGGTGGGGGCAGTACCCAACCTAAGCCTTAAACCTCAATCCCTAAACCCCTAAACCCAAACCCCTAAACCCTAAACCCCTAAACCCTAATATCTAGATCCTAAACCCTAAACCTTAAACCTATTTATGGAAACTCCCAGCCCACAACCTCATGCCTCACCTTGCGGATCCTGGGTGGACCTCTGACCTTTAAAGCCAAGCTCAGAGCTCGGGAACCAGGAGGTCTAGGTGTTGGGGATTGCGGTTTTGGGCTTGCGTTGAAGGATTGGGGTGTAGGGGCGTAGGGTTTAGGGGGGTTATTTGGTGTGCTTCGTGTGAGTTATATGGTAGGTAGCTTGGGGTTTTAAGGTTTGAGGATATGAGGTTAGGGGTTTACTGGTTAGGATGTCTTATACGTACAGTTGCTGATGGCGAAGGGGGGGGCATTGCTTGGGTACAAATGAGTTGCAGCCTGAATTCCTTCTATAGGCTTCCTATTGTAGGGTTTATTTAGGGAGATACTAGGACTTTAAATTATAGTTCATATGAGAACCAATCAATATCAGACTTATCAAAAGACCATTAGTATAGTCCCTACGATCTACCCTATCAAGAACCCGTGTCCATCACATTTTATGGGAACTGTTCACCCCTATAAGCTTCTATAAAATCCAGGTCTCCATTTCTGTATCACTTTCTTATTCTTTCGATATTCCATGAATTATTTGGAAAATATTGGCTGTACTACATATCCTTATGACACAGGGGCAGGGATGCCATACGGGTTCACTTCCCTACTGCAGCTTCAGCATCGCTTAGAGTTGGGAGCTTAGGGCTTTGGATTTTTCAATATTCCAGGGAAGAATCTTGAAATTGTCATGGCCCATAGTCCATACAAATACCCTATCAAGCAATGAGAAATCATTGCTATGAGGCTCCTGAACCAGGCAGGAGAGATCTCCAAGTTGGGAAACCACGACATGTTTGTTTTCTCCACGCATTCTGTCCGCCAATGCCCCATAGAGACTAAAACCTTCTACCCTAAACCCCAGACTTCAAATATCCTGCCAGACACGTCCCCTAAACCCTAAACCTAGGTGCGCATGGACGTGTGGTTTCACGTTATCTGCCTTGTCTGCCACCAACCGGTGGCAATTAGCTGCGTGCTTTGGCGCTGAAAGGATTCTAGGTCCTTCTTTGCAGTTATCTTCGGTAGCGTGTTCAGGGCTGATAACCTCTGGTACGAGCCTCGAGTCTCTGAGTGCCCTGAAATAAGGCTAAACACGATAACCGTAAACCAAATCTTCATAGACTCACCACGGACATTTGGGCTTTCTACAGATTATGTAGGGGCTCTCGAGCAAGCAGTCCCACAGCGCTATGCCTCAGAACCTGATTTAGGGTTTAGGATTTCAGGGAATTTCCAAGAACAGGGCTTGGTTGTTTTGGCATTGTGGTGTGTAGAGTTTGAGTGATTTTGTTTGGATGTTTTGGCTTCGCACTGTTTTGGTAGTGTCCATAAATAGGGGATCCCAACATCGACCCAAAAAGATTAAAATCCTTGTCATAGGGACCCTCCAAACAGGTACCCCTAATTTTTGGGAACGTCCTGCTTCTCCTTCTATATTCAAATCCCTTTCGAACCCTATAATCGCAGGAGTAAGGATTTGAAAGACATATTCCGGGATGATATCAGAATGTATACATATACACAAAAAACCTTATAGCTTAGAAAAGGGGATTTTGGTAACCCCAACCCGGATGGCGAGGACCCTGTGCGGGTTATGTGACAGTCATAGAATCAATCGTCTCTGCATACAGAGACACCCTATACACTGATCGGAGTGCCGGGCCTAATTTACGTGCTAACATCACGATCCCCGTGGAGGGGTTGAAGATCACCTTACTTTATAAACACGAAACTCCGGAAAGTGTGAACAACATGGTGGCACGCAACCAGATACTTTGCGTAAAAGCAGAAGATCAGGGAAAGAAAGGCCAAGCTGGATTCTTAGGGGTTCTCCCAACGAACCCGGTATGCTAGCACCCCCCCCAACGTCCCCACCTTCATGAACCTTAAATGAGCCAAGTTTGGGTGGCAACTTTGGGGTGAGGGTTAACCCAGACGCGTGATTAATAGACCCCCTCCCCTTAACAGGTATTACAATAGAGATCCTCATATTAATGCCCTTAAAGGGGGGGAGGGGGTTATTAATCAGGGGTCTACATCAGTCTAGAGGAGGTGGTTTGGTAACTCATGAGATTTCATCTTAAGCGCCGTGCAAATGAATCCTAAACCCTAAACCCTAAACCCCAAACCTGGTGCAAGCTCCCTGTCAACAAAACAGAGGCCTCTGCTGATTTCAGGCTTTTTCACTTGGGAGATGCCCAAAAGAGCAAATGCCATCATAGGTCCCCATATGCCATAATCCACATTATTTCGACTTCCGAAAGAAAAAAAAAGGAAACCCTAAACCCTAATCGGGTGCAGGCTAGTGCGCAAGTGAGGCTGAGAACTGAGAACTTCTCTAAACTGAGCCCGCAATTATCCGCCCACAGGAATACCCAAAGAAGTGCCCGTACCAGGGGGTTTAGGCTTTGGGGTGTGGCTTTTGGATGCTTCATACCACGTGGGTACCCCCAGATAACCCTAGGAATCCAAATAGCCCAGACCTAGCCCTAAATTCTAAACCTTAAACCCTAAACCCTGAACCTTAAGCGAAATAGCCCAGAACTAGTACTGTGTAGCAGAAGTCAGAGCTAAAAGTATGACTTATTTGAAGACGTAGAGCTTCATGTGAGCAGTATTTTTTGGGGGATACTATGGTACCCAATATAAAGTAAGATTATATCCTCCTTTTGGGGTATAGTATGTTTTTTATAAGGAATATAAACTTACTAGGTTCAACCACCCAAAAAAATGCTACTCATGTGCATAATCCCTCTTCGGAAGTGGGGGTTTCCCAAAATCAGGGGGTCCCCTTAATAAGGACTGTAATATTTTTGGGGGTCTGTATTGGGGTTTAGGGTTTAGGGTTTAGGGGTCCCCGTATTCTGGGAAAGTGCCAAGTTATTAAGATCTGCTCATCGTCGGAAGAGGTTGTTGATTCCGATTATGCTGAAGCCCCATAAGGAATAAAAGGAACATGATATCCTACGGTTCACCTTGTACCGATCAACAAGAATTTGGGGATTTGGATTTGACCTAATAAGACATCCGTGGAACGCACAAGAACACACAGGGAACCCCACGCCTAGCATGGTAAAAGGCCAGGGACAGGGTTGCAACAAGATGCTGAAGCCTGAAGGCTCATTGGGGTGATTAGGGTTATATTGAGGTTATATGGGGGATACTGGAAAAGAAAATGGAAACCACTGTAATGGGTTATACAGGGGTTATATAGGGTTTGATATAGGGTTATGTGGGTGGTTGTCAAAATTGTGGTACCTTTTTGGTTACCCTAGATATTAGGTGCCGTATGATAATAGGGATCCAACATGGGACCATAATTTTGACAACCACCCAAATTGGTATTTTACAGCTGAGGCTATAAGTGGGATTCGTAGAATTATGTGGGTGTATTTGCATTTCAGGTACCCAAGGCCTACTTGTAACCACGTATGAGCCACTAAGTTAACTGCAGGGTTCCGCTTGATGTACCCCAAAATAATGTATAATCCTCATTTTGTTCACCTGTGAGCTCCTTGGGACTAAGCTTGGACCTTAGACCCTTAACCTTTTGGGACTCCCGTATACTCCTATTTTAGGTACCTGAGGGTTAACCCTTAATTAGCAGGGGTCGTAACTGCCACATTTAAGAGAGAACCCCTGGCTTTTAGAAACCCCAGATTACGAGGCCTGCGCTATTCCCAAGATTACGAGCCCTCTAGGGTTTAGGGCTTAGGATTCAGGGCTTAGCGTTCAAGGTTTAGAGTTTAGGATTCAGGATTCAGGGTTAGGGCTTAGGGAAATCAATTCCCGACTCGGTTTTACCGGGGAACCGCTGGGCAGGATGGGGCTCATCAAGGCTGGTTAAGGCCTCTTAGAATTACAGGCCATAGGGTTTAGGGTTTAGGGATGGTAGCACAGCCTAAACCCTATGGCTTTTTCTGCTTACTGGTGGTTAGCAGGGAATACAGGAACATAATCCCTAATAAATCCCTGTCTACTATATTCCCTTGTGCCCTAAGAGCAACAGATTACAATACCCATAGAATTCCTCTAGAGTATATTCCCTTATCCCCTACTGGCCACCAGTAAGCTAATCCCTATGCCTTCTTCAGGTACTGGCCTACATGAACCGCATGTCGGAGCTTTCCGTAGTACATATTTTCAACATTTCTTCTGGCGCAGGCGGGCTCCGGAGTGTAGAGTTGTGGGATCAGGGTTTTTGGGAGTAGGGCTTAGGGTTTAGGGTCTTGGGTTTAGGGCTTAGGGTTGTGGGCTTTGGGTTAAAGGGTTTAGGGTTTAGCATCTTGGTTCTAGGATTTAGGGGTCTTGGGTTTAGGGCCTTGGTTCAAGGACTTGAGGTCTTGGGTCTAGGGCTTTTGAAGGATTTAGGATTACGGTCATTTCTTTGGGGGTTTCTATTGACAATGTCGAGCTCAAGAATCCTGATTTGGTTTTGCTATGGTTATAAGGTTAAAGGTATGGGCCCCAAGTATGGGACCTCAGGCCTTAAGTTAAGGGTACATATAGGGTATATAACAGGTATCTAAGGATCCCGGGGTTAAGGGCCCATACTAGCGGCCCGTGGTTTTAACGTGAGAGTGGGGAATCTGAAGGAATCGCAGCGAGTAAGCCTGTGCCCTCCTTTTCCGTATCGCAATTCTTATGGAGATACAACCTTACTTGGATCAACCACCAAGAACACATGTAGAGGCCCAAGTGTTGGGTTTAGGGTTCTGATTGTAGGGTTCAGGCTTTAGGCCTATCAGGCCAGGTGGGGAATGCCTTCCTTTCATAGTCCCCCTTTGAAGCGTCCTCCTTTGGGGGTTGTCCTATTTGGGGGGTGTCCTGGGAACCTAGTTTAGTTCTAGGTTGGGTACTGCCCCCACCCAGTAACAGTCTATATTAGGGGTCCTATTAAGGGCTATATATAACCATATTATTATTATCCAACTGTTACTGAGGGGGCAGTACCCAAGTTCTAGGGTTTCAGGGCTTCAGCGTTGAGAGTTGGAGGGGTGTTGGCAGCTTTGCCTGAACCCTAAACCTCCCAGTTGAAAGAAGTAGAGGGCTGGCCGTATTTTGGACCAACATCATGCACCCGGGCTTTAGGTAGGGGTCCGGGTTTGGCGCTTAACAATCCTCAAAGTGACCCTAAGTGAGGGGAAACCTAGGGGGGTAGAGAGGGTAGTACAGGAACCCTGACAACACCTGCAGAGTCCGCGACGATTAGGACACATTGTTGGGTCTCGTATGCAGTATCTCCGTGCGAATTTGCTTCTTTCAGTCCTCAGTTCGGTAGAAATGGCACACCAATTTGCTTTTGTTGGGGGGCCTGTCCTCTTTTTGGAGCAGGTCCTGCTGCTGACATAAGAAGATGTGTACCACCTTCCACATCCTTCTCACCCCAGGCAAGACGGCACTTTGGAAATCCCATCTGGTGCAGGAACTCAGCCAATCAGCCCAAAACTATTAATCCTAAACGCCGAAAAGCCTGCAGCCTCAAAAGTCATAACCCCCGAAGCCCTGGACCCCAAAAGCAACCCCTTGAATGCAAAAACCTTGAAACCCCACTCTAACCAAGGGCCTTGCCATTTTCGATCTTGTTTTCGGATATAGGGTTTATGGTTCATGGTCCAGGGTTTGGGCTTACGGTTTAGGAATCTGGCTTGGGGCTTAGCAAGATATGCATAGTTAATAGGAGAGGATCAGGGGGCTCAAAAGGGCCACAGGGTCCCTACTATAGAGATCCTAATTAACGGGCCTTAATATTAGGATCCCTATGAAATCCCTATTAAGGGGAAGGGGTTTATGAATCAGGGGCCGGGGTTATTGTAGACTCCATTTTCTGTTTCGGCTTGTTTCCTATACCTTTACCTTGCTTTACCTCACCGTTTGAGCCCTCTGAGACTCTAAACCCTAAACCCTAAATAGCAGTTTCCATATTCTTTTCCACTACCCTTATATAACCCCCATATAACCCCTATATGACCCACATATATAAGCCCCTATATTCCCCTATACAACCCCTATATAACCCCTATATTTCCACAAGACGGGCAAGGAGCCGCCATCATGCTAGCCTACACGCTCCTGCTTGCAAGCAGCAACCTCGACCCTGGGGCTCGAGTTCAACAGGTTCTTTTGGATTTGAGATTTCGGGTTTAAGGATTTAGGGCTTAGGGATTTAGTGTTTGGGGATTTAGGGTTTAGGGATTTAGGCTTTAGTGATTGAGGGTCCAGGGATTTAGGGATTTAAGGTTTAGGGTTACTTCGAGGTTCATGGGATTCTGGGTACCATTTTGGGGGGTCCCCATAAAAAGGACTATAGTATTTGGGGGGCTATATTGGGGTCCCCTATTTAGGGAAACTACCAGTGAGAGGTTCATGGGATTTCGTAACTCTGTGAGCTGGACTCGTCCCGAGTTGTATGCCCAGTTTTAAGTAGTTACTAAGCCCCATTAACCTTGAAGTAGGGCTTCGGGCTTCGCGTTGAGGGCGATCCCTGATTGTTTTTCTTCCGAGAACCGCACAACCTCCGAGAAACCTTAAGCCCTAAGTCCTAAAAGCAAGGAACAGACGATTGGCCTGCTGACCGTCCATCTCTGCTGTTCAAGTGACCCTGTTGCAATGCAAAAGCTCAAAAATGGTTACATCGGATGTTGTTTAGGGTTTGGGGTCTCTTACACCATACGAGCCATAGTCTGAGCTGCTGAAACAGGGTTTTATAGCGGATTATAGAGGAGATAGAGGTTGTTAAGGGGGATACTAGGAGTCTAGACTGCAGGTGAAATGGCTCTTACAGAACCATGCCGAAATGCGGGTTTTCAGAAGCAAAGGGCCATAATGTAAACCCCAAAACAGTACAGTCCCTGTTGCAAGTCTCCCCCAAAGAGGGACCCTAGAAAATATATACCCCCAAATCTAGACCACAACCTGTTCCAATTCTGGGTTCCTGTTTATGATCTTAATGTAAGTTACTATATTGGGGAAACCCTACTATTTACTACATATACCCATTATGGTAACGTAATTTAAGTTCCTTAACAGCCACCTAGAATTGGATTGCAGAGATGGGCAGGCCTTTCCTGGGGCTCTGTAAGGTCTCCCCTTATGGAGTGTAGTCTAAATTCCCTGACGTGGGTTATATAGGGGAGCATGATGGGGCTTACTACGGGGGATACTAGGAGTTTAGACTATAGCTCGTATGGCGACTTGCAGAACATAAGATTTCAGTATTCGGGGGGTGCACATGGAGCCCTAAAACGTAAACTTCAAACCGCGTCTTTATGGGCGTCCTCCGATGTATGGAAACCAGCACATGGGCTCCCCTTTGCTGGGTTGTTGTTGAAAAGTTTAAGTTACTATAGTGAGGAACCCTATTATTCACCATATACAATCATTTACCCATATTCTGGTAAATTTCAGCCCTAAACCAAAAACCCATATCCCTGTTTTTACTATATACCCATATTCTTGTAACTCTAAGCCCTAAACCAAAACCCAAATCCCTAAACCCTATTGATCCTACATACTCATAACATGGTACCTTAATTTACGGTCCTTAACACCAACCCAGTTTAGGTATTCAAGAGACATATGAGCTGTAGTCTAGATTCCTAGTATCCCCCTTAGTAAACCCTATAATGATCTCCTACATGATCCCCTATTTTTTGAGATTTAGCTTGTCAGGAACAAGTGGTAACCAGCTGTGAAGCCTCCTAGTCCCTGTGCAAGGGGGGTTCCGGTCCCTAAACCCTAAAACCCTAGACCCTAAACCCTACAGGGTTTAGGGCTGGTTCTGCCCAATCGAACCCGGATTGCTACATAAAAGCTTCCGGTCGGTCGTTTGCTTTCTGATACGGTGAGCAGCACTGCCTAACGGGACAGGGGTTTCCAAAAACTATGGGCCCCCGTTTGGAAGTCCCTACATTGAGGGTGATATCATTTTGGGATTTGCCTTGCCCGCCCATATTTGGTGCCATCTTCCCCTGTTTGAATGAGATCAAGCTGTAAAGCGTCAAAAGGTTATCCCAAAACGGTTCATGATTCATCTAGAGTGGCAGGGTTTCTTGGCTATGTGGCATATTTGATCCCACATTTAGAGTTAGTCTGTTCAGCTTTGGCGTCCCCAATTTTTAGGTAGTTATCTTACTACATGAATCAGACCCTTCCCCTAAGCCTTGAACCCTAAACCTCAGACCCTAAACCCTAGGAAGCCCGCCTTGGCCATCATAAGGCGCCTGTCTGTCTGCACTTTACTTATCTACAGCTGCGGACAACGCGTCACCACCGACTCTCGACTTGCACATACATGGGGGGGACCCCAAGATAGGCAGGCCCCTAGAAGGGTTTGTAAGGGTTCAGGTTTAAGGGTTTAGTAATTGTAAACGCTAGCGCGCGCCCGCCTCGGCTGGCGGGGCTTCCCACTGTAGGAACAAGAATTTATAGATATACAGGTATTTAAGTTAGGTATATAGATACAGTCATATGCCTATTACATACACAATAAAACCCTAGAAGTCCAACTAGGGACGCGCAAGTAGGACCCAGGAAACCGGTGGGGAAAATGTTCGGGGCCAGCGTTCGGAC
>CAJNIZ010002749.1:9172-25308 GCA_905231905.1 Symbiodinium pilosum
GCAGGATGTGCCGCCACCCACAGATCCCTGGAAGTGGGGTGGCGCCATCGGCGCATGGATATTCAGCCCTGCGCAGGTAGACGCCCTAAACCCTAAACCCCAAAGCCTAAACCCTAAACCCTAAGTCCTTAACTCGGCTTAGGTTGATGGCACTCCCTTCGACTGGAGCAAGTGGTTTGATCATGGTCGGGGGCCTCCTGGCAGCATGGTGGTTTAGGGTTTAGGGTTTAGGGTTTTAGGGTTTAGGGTTTAGGGCTTCTAGGGTTTAGGGTTTTAGGGTTTGGAATTTGGGGTTTACGGTTTAGTGTTGGAATTGGCTTTGGGGATTCCGTGATGCCGTGGGCTTTAGGCTTTAGGCCTTAGGGCTTACAGTTTTCGGCTGAGGTCTGAGCTTTGGGTCTCAGGCTTGAGGGTAGGTATGTTGCGGGGTTTGGGGCGTTTCGATGTTTAGGGTTTTTGGAGGTTTGGGTTGATGGGTTTCAAGGTTGGGGTGTTCGCCCCTTCGGCTTGAGATTTCAGTTAAAAAGGTATGGGAAGTCCCTAAACCCTACACCCTAAACCCTGAACCCTAAACCCTAAACCCTCCAAAGAGCCAAAAGAGGCTAAAGAGCCTCAACGCTGATTTTTCACAGGCCATCATAGGGCATCGAGGTAGGAGGGGTCGTGTACATAGAGATTGTAGGGCATGAAAGGATGTTTTGGGTTTAGGTTGAGGGTTCAGGGTTTGGGTTGAGGGTTCAAGGTTTAGGGTTTAGGGTTCAGGGTTTAGGGTTTAGGGCCTTCTGAAAGGCATATGGTACAGAAACGTCATGCGGCAACGCCGGCTGTTGTGTTTACTGCCTTGTGGCCAACAGCGGTAGGTTTTGATGATTCAACCTGGTACTTTCTCATGGGTTCCTGTGTCTCATCATGCCTTTTACCCGTCATGTTTTGGAATGAGATCTTCTTAAATCCAGAACCCTGGAAGGAGTCTTTGGCTCAGGGTCTAGCCAAAAACGCTATAATCCCCCTTAACCAGATAGAATATGGCTTTGGGGTATAAGAATAAGGTCCCCATATACCTGAATCCCAAACCCTAAACCCTAAACCCTTAAACCAGTGGATTTAAGGAGGGTTTAGGCCAACTGTAGGAATGTGGACTGTAGGAACGTGGAGCCCAACAATGACTTCTGCACGGATCACCGGCACTGTTGCGGGCTTAGCGTACATGAATTTTCCCAGGTAGGGAACGCCCAAGCAATAATCACGTAACATCTCACAGTCTCTTATAACTGCAGTTGCGGGCACCGTCGTGTTTCGTGATATACCTAGATCCCCTGTACCTTCAGCCTAACCCTCCCTCAACCCTAAAATCCTGAGCGCTAAACCCTGCGTACTATACCTACCTAGTCTTTTCTGTTGGGTCCGGAGATGCCAGGACGTCACCGTGGGGTTGGTACTTAGATGGGGTAGCTGTTGAATCGAATAGTTGTTTCATGTTTTCGCATAGCTTCATTCCTTTTCTTGTGATGGTTACCACTATTCTGAATTTTGAGCTTGTGACTGAAGTGGCGTTTCAGTGTTCAGGGTTCAGCAGGGCTTATAGCGCGACTCATAGACTTGTGCTGGGTGTTATGGGATTTGTAGCAGACTGCCCGTGATACAGTCTCTAGTCAATTTTGAGGGCCTTGAGGACCTGGCATGTGAGGCGAAGTTCCATAGCTTTTCTCATGGTTTGGTAGTTTCCCTAAATACAGGGACCTCAATATAGACACCACAATATCAAAATCCTTACTTATTATAGCAGCCGCCGCAAAGGTACCCGCAACTTGGGGAAACCCCCATTATCTTCCCGGCTCTTGGGTACTCTTGCATCTGAAGCATGCCAAGAAACACTACCTCGGCCCTACGCCCTATAGAACCTAAACCCCTGCGTATGGCGTAATAAATCACGGCTTACTGGGGTGCAGGTACGCAATGCCTCAACAAGCAAAAAAGAATGCAATCAGCCCCAACTTTGTTGTTCAAAATTCCCTTTAATGGGGGTATAGGGGTTAGATAGGGATATGTAGGGATATATAGGGTCTAGAGTTTCGGGTTTCCCAAAATTAGGGCTTACCGCACTTCGAAATCTAGCTAGGGGCAGTGGGAGCTGGACTCTGTATTTTCTATAAGTATGTTGGTTCGCTGACACAGACGGCTTGCAGCAGCACTGCCTTGCCATTTTCAAGCAATCTGCGAAGACCGGCCGTAGAACTCCTGCATGATCTGACACTACATTCCTGCGACTCGGTTCAGGGTATTTGGAGTCATACCAGACTTTCATATTCATGTGAGCCATAGTCTAAACTCCTTAAAGGGGGTTATATAAGGGATTATATAGGGGACTACTATAGAGCTTATGAAGGGGGATACTAGGAGTTTAGACTATAGCTCATGTATTCATGGACTAACTCTATAACTAAAGTCAACTTCAGGGGTGCCACAAAGTACCCTTTGTGTTGGGATTACAATAGTACCCCCCCAAAGGTACTCCCCGGGGTTTAAGGAGCTAATACGGACTATATGGGGCTTAATGAGGCCTGATAGGGTTCTAAATCTGCGGGGGCTGCCTTTGGGGGTACTATTGTAATCCCTTACTTTGAGATCTTTGCATTGGTGTGTCCTGTGAGGCCGGTATGGCCACACAGCAGATTGCAATGTCTTGGAGGCCTTGTTGCATGGCGTTTCCTAGAAATCCTGGGTCCTAGATATATATGGGATTGCAAAGTATACGGGATTGTAAGGGGTTCTTGTTAAGGGATTCGCCCGCAACCCCAAACCCAAACCCTAAACTCCAAACCCCAAGCCCTAAACTTGCACATGAAGGATTCTATGACTGTTCAGAACAACTTGCTGGTTGCCACTGGCTTGGCACATTCAAACTTGAGGTGTAGAATTGCCTCTCCTTTTTCTGGTAAATGGCAGGAGTTACGGTTTAGGGTGTAGGGTTACGGGTTAGGGTTTAAGAAGTTGGGGTTGAACCTTAAGGCGTACGGGTCCCGGTTCAGCGTTTAGGGCGTTGTTCTGGGGATTGCCTGACATTCAGATGAATCCTTGGAAGCCATGTCTTGACTTTGGGATCTGCGCTCTATTGCCGGGGTTGAATTTTCTTGTTCGTGAATGAGTTCTCAACCCTAAACCCTAAACCCTAAACCCTAAGCTCCAAGCCCAAAACTGGAAACCTCATGTAGGCCTCCTGTCGTTTGTAGTAGTGCTTTAGAGAGGACCTTTGCAGGCCAACATGTAGATAATATTCCCAAAGTAACAAGTATATTAGGGTCAGGATCTAAGGAAAAGGTGTAGGGTTTAGGATTCAGCATTTAGGGTGTAGAATAGGTATATAAACCATAAAGGAAGACCCTTTGGCCCTGTCAAGCCCAGGACCGCTCAGAGAGAGTAGATTCAGATGAAGCCAAGAGTGTTGTGGAAACAGGGAAAGGGATTTAGGGTTTAGTTTTTAAGGTTTAGGGTTCAGGGTTCAGGCTTAGGGGTGGAATAGGTTGGGTAGTTCCCCCATGACAGGAGCTGTCCTGAAAGTGGTTTTAGTTCAGGAGCTGTTGTGACTCTCGAATTCCTCTTGTGGCAACTGTCATTATAAGGCGGGATGACCTAAGGAATGTAAGCAACCCGAAATGCTGCTCAGAATAATTGGTGACTATACCCTACTCCTTAGCCGTACCTAGACCCCCCAAGTGCCTTCTAATAGAGCCCCAAATAGGACCCATAGATCCCTTTTAAGGGTACTTGGGGGGTCCTGATAACCCCCCAACTATAGCTTCAACTGCAGGCTTGTGACTTGGAATGTGGTATGAATCCCAAATCTTGCGTACAGAGACCTAGCTCACTACTGCATCATTATTGCTATGAGGATCTCAGACCGAAGCCCTACCCCAACCCCAAACCCTAAACCCTACCTCACCTATCCCCCAAGCACTTGTCTAAAGGCGTATGACCTCAGAAGGCACCTTTGAACTTTGCGGCAGGGACCGAGTAAAAGCAGGCAAGCCGCCTTCTTCACCCGCCCCAAAGTCTTAGCTGCAACTTTAAGTTCTCTGGAACTTGAAAGATAAATCATTGTCAAGAAGTATATAGGAGGCTTCATTCTGCTCAATCATTACGACGTAGCCTCCGAGAGCTTTTACTCTTAATCCTGCATCAGCTGGCGTGGAGGTTTCCAAGCCCTTTAAGGGGCATTGGCTGGACACCTTCTGTACGGACAGGCAAAAATTCATCTGCAAGGCCGGATCTCAGGATTATGGCCGAAGGTTTAGTTAGGGTACTGCCCCCACCCAGTCTATACTAGGGGTCTTATTAAGGGCTATATATACCCATACTATATTTATTATCCAACTGTTACTGAGGAGAGGCAGTACCCAAGGTTTAGGGTTGGGCTTAAGCTCTTGAATCCACCTTGAGCTCGTCTCCAGGCCTTTGCTGACCACTTGGCGGTAAGGAACCCTTCTGCCTTCTGGAATCATTTGACCAGAGACAGGTAGTATAGAAAATGAGTTATTTCCAATATTGTGATCCCAGGTTCCTCGTGCAATTATCGTATAGGGTACCTCAGTAGATGTCAACATGATGTTGGCATTTTTTTGCCCCGGTACAGCACCAGCTTGCTCTAATTTACCCGCTACTAACGTGAAGAATAGCCAGAGATCCAGTCGCAAAACTCGAAACCCTAAACCCTAGTCTCGCTGCTAAAATTGACCGCAGGCACAAGCGCAGACATGCAAGAAGGATTCCATTTAGGTCCTAACTTACTGGCGCGAAGCAGGGAATAAGCGAATTAATCCTGATAAGTACATATGTATATATATATATGTATAATCCCTATTCCCTACTAACCCCTGCAGTAAGCTAAGCTGAATGTGGAGTCTCGCTCGGGTTCTTGGTGCAATTGGCAACAGCGGCGTCATTGTTGGTTGGATTCCCGAAGCCGTAAACCTTAAACCGCACAGGCCATCAGTTTGAGCTGCCAAGCTCATATAACTGTTGGCCCCCCACCAGGGTTCAGGGTTTACGCTTCAGCTTCTTCGGAAATTGAGGCTGTATATGGGGTTAAGGGCTAAGGGCTTCATACACTTCATCATTCTAAGGAGTATCATGGAGGTTATAGGGTGTCCTGTGTTAGGCTTACATGCGGATTTTCCTGAATTCATCGTAATACGGGTCCCTATAGTGGGGTTCCTTTTACAATACGGCTCCCTGTATAAATTTGCCCCCGCCCCCTTTGGGAACAGTAATGTCTGCCAAGTCCCATATGGGACCCCACCCTAAATTCTAAACCCTAAACCCTCAACCCGAATCATATAGGGATATGTAGGGTTTAGGTTTCCAGGCAATTGCACATGATGTCTCCAGGCCGATGACTCTGATGTTGCAGAAGAGGCAGTGACAGCGGCTGCCCAGGCGCGCAGCATCCAGGTGACACGGTTTATGGTTTAAAGAAAAAGGTTTAGGTTTGTCTAGGATTTAGTTTTTTGGGTTTTCGGTTTAAAGGGGTACAAGGTTGAGGGGTCTAGGGGTATAAGGTGTAGAAGGGTTTTAAGCTAAAAGCGTTTGAGCCGGTTTTCCTGGTAAAACATATTCTGATGTTGGCAATTGCGGTCCATTCTTGGGCCTTAGTGTACTACGGCCCCCCATTTTGTAGCCCTAAGGCTCCAAGGACTGAAATATGAGGGACCATATACACCATGGGGATGGATATGGGGATACATAGCGCCATCCTTCCAAGATCTTGCCCAAGATCTTCAAGATGCCTCGTTTCGCACCCTAAACCCTGACCCCCGAAACCCGCAGTAGTTTGCATCCGCTTTGTCACTATTCAAGCGGTGGCCTCCATTCTCGTTTCTCGAAGCTAGCGCATATGAACCCTAAACCCCCCAAAGCGGTAGAATCCTTAGTAGGGACCCCATAATGACATTGCGACCGCTAGGTTATTGAGGGCCCCTACTTCAAGAAACCACCGTAAAAAAAGGATCAGCTTGGGACTGTAGAGGTGCCGAGTTTCTGGGTTAAAGCTTAGGGTTTTAGGGTTTGAACCTGAGGGCTTAGGGTTAAGACAGGGTCTGCTTGGAGGGTCAGGGGGACTTAGTAAGTACATTAATAACGGGGATAATTAGGGTTACTATATGGGTTATATGGATTATTAACCTATTTACTAAGTCCCCATGACCCTCCAAGTGGGGTTGAGGGTTTAGGCTTTAAGCTTTGGGTTTCAAGCTTGTGACAGAGGCAAGTCGAGTGGCTTCTCCCCGGTAGAGATTGTGGGGATGTATACCCTAATGAGCCCGTGCCCACTTGCGCATTGCCGCAAAAACAAAAATCCAGAGATGACTGCATGTCATTAGTTTGCGCGTTGCCGCAAAAATCCAAAAATCCACACATGCCTCGGCCGAGTCTCCTCATGTTCAGGGTTTAGGGTTAGGGTTTCTCAGATTTTCGCAGACAGTTGTAGATTTTCGCAACACTTGCTTAAACTTTCGCACCAGCGGTTAAGTTCCAGATGCTATCCCTCGAGCCAGATTGTAAAAATTCTGGGGCTCACGGCCCGCGATCCAATTCAAGAACGCAAAACATATTTTTTTTTGTGTGTAGTTTCGCTGCGACATCCTTCCTAGACCCTGGACCCCAAACCCTGAACCGGTCAAGTATACTGGATTCATTTTTGCGAAGCTTCCATGTGACAGATTCTCGAAGTCATAGGTCCTTAAGCGCCCCCTGCCAGATTCCCCAAAACGTAGGAAAAATCTCAAAAACCAGCTGAAATCATAACTCTGGGGTTCCAAGGCAGGTACAGGACCCCAACCCCCAGACCCTAAACCCTGAACCCTAAACCATTCGCAATGGCCTTAGAGTTCATTCCCTGAAACATCTCCAAATACCTTTGCCCGCGGTCTGTCTCTATGGGATGATTATAGGCTTAGGGTTTAGGGCAGATATAGGTTTGCATGCGGCTTACGTAGGGGTTATACAGGGCCTCTGCTATACTTGGAGGGTCAGGGGGACTTCGTAAGTAGTTTACTAACCCCTATAACCCAGATAGTAACCCTAATTATCCCCTTCAATAACCTACTTACTCAAGTCCCTGACTCTCAAAGTAGTCTGTAGTATGTGCGGTTGGGGGCTTTCTGTTCGCTGCCAGAAGAAACCCAGATCTGAAACCTAGACCCAGAGAATACGCCCCGTAACGCGGTATGGGGTACAGGGTCTAGGGTTTGGGGTTTAGGATACTTTCTCGAAATTGTTCCCGAGAGATCCTCAGTGCGGATGCCTAGAACCTTCTCCAAAGCCCTGCACCCTGAAGCCTCGTAGCCCCTAAACCTTTACAATGCCTAGGCTCCGCCGGAATGAAGATAAGATGGGAGTATTGATGAGCGTATACAGTTGGTGCATGGCAGATTGTCAAGGGTACTGTTTTTTTGGGAGCACCCTAAAGGTAAGGGGAGTAGGAAGCATAACGGACCCCAGAAAGGGGACAACCCTGGACCCTATAAGCCCTACCCCCACATAACCCTAAATCGTAAACCCTAAACATAATTCCAGTAGGAGCGACAGGACTGGGAAGACGTCCCGCGGAGGGCCAGTGCACCCTTACCTTCGCCTCCCAGGCAGCCTTTCTGGAAGTCAGGGTTTAAGGGTTTAAGTGTTTAGGGTTTAGGGTTAGGGTGTACCGTGCCGCCAGTAGGCGTACGGGGTACCGTTCACTTTCCCTTGAAGAGGTCGAACGGTCCAAGTGCAAAAAGACTAAAGAGCACCTTTCCCGAGAGTTTTTTCCTGGGAGTTTCATTGCCACTGTTGGGTTTACGTCGGGCTGGAGGCTTATGAGAGAATTGTTGACATGAACGGACCTATTCCCGTGAACCTGTCAGCGCAGCATCGCTCGGGTGTTGATTAGGGGTTGCCCTGCATTTTCGCCCAGGTTCAGTGAGAGGGAATTGTGGTTGGTAGACGCAAAGATCATCTTCTTGGCCCGTTTGCGGTTGTTGGCATCGGCTGCAAGCTTCTCTAGAACTGAGGTCGCCAGAGCCAGAGAAGCTACCACTGCCCGCACCAGCCCGTGCGGTACCATCACCAGCTGAAGCTCAGCCTCAGATACCAACCCCACCGCCACCGGCAGCACCAGAGGTCCTCCCGAGTGGCGCAGCAACTCCACTAGAAGAACACGCAGCAGGGGACAGCCGGCCGCCGCAAGACGCGAGCTCCACAGCTCCTGGTGATATCAAGGAACTATCTACCCAGGGCATTGGGGCTTCAGAAGGCCAGGCTTTGGAAAAAGTTGAGTAGGGAGTTTACGCGTGAGAATCGGAATCGGGACGGGGTGTAGGAAGATATTTTCCACCAAAACCCACTTGTAGAACTCCGTCTGGCCTTTTTTCGAGCCTTTGCACGGTCGCCTTCCGACATATGCCAGGCATTGCAGGTGGTGAGGATGAGTATCCGGATGAGATCTACCAGCAGACCGGGCCTGTCATACGTTTTCTGCATTTTTCTGCAAATAGTTCTGAAAGGTTTCATTAGAGAAATTGGGGATACCGTGGTTGATAGGAACAAAGGATTGAAAAGGATCACGCAAGATTCTGCAACTGAGGTCGCCAGAGCCAGAGAAGCTACCACTGCCCGCACCAGCCCGTGCGGTACCATCACCAGCTGAAGCTCAGCCTCAGATACCAACCCCACCGCCACCGGCAGCACCAGAGGTCCACCCGAGTGGCGCAGCAACTCCACCAGCAGAACCCGCAGCAGGGGACTCCAAGAACAAGGGCCTACTTTTCCAGGGCATTGCGGTTCCAGAAGGCCAGGCTTTGCACAGCGTTGAATGACCTAGGGGGTGTACAAAGCAGAAGGTGAGGAGGGTGTACCAAGATGTTTTGAAAGAAAGCCATGTGCTCCTTTCTTTGCAGACACCTATCTTAGTTGTTTTCGAGCCTTTGCATAGTCGCCTTTCCAGCTGCGCCCTGCATTTCAGGTGGTGAGTACCCGGATGAGATCTACCAGTAGACCCACTCATCTCGTTCTTCTCGCCACAGGATCGAGTTCCTCAGGTACTTCTCGCCCTCCAAGGCGGGTAAGATCGAGGTCACCTGCTTCGCGGCTTTGCAGTTGGAACTGAAGCGAAATGAGCAGAGTTGGTGAAAACCTGGCACAACTACGGAAGATGGATGGCCTCGAGGATTTGGGAGTTTCTCAAAAACACACTTCCCCCAAAAAGAACCCCGTAAAGAAATGCTGTGGCTTTAATGTGCAGAGCCCGCAAAAGACACTTAAGTATCACACAGCCCGTTTGGCGTCATGTGCCCAACCCTAAACCCTAAAGCCTCAAGCCCTAAGCCCTAAACCCTAATCCCCCCCAGCAAGCCCAGGACTCTCCTTTTGTATTCCTTGGGTGTTGCCACCGTCCTTCTGGTGCGTACGACAGCTGCGTCTGTGAAGAAGACCAGACCCGAGATGTGGTGGATCTGTCATCTGCAGAAGAAGTATCAGAGTTTTGGAAACCCTAAATCCTAAACCCAAACCATAAACCTCAAACCCTAGTTACTTGGGGTTACAGTATCAGAGTTTTGGCACGGCATGAGAGCTTCCGAACTTTGTGCTGGCTTGGCTACCTGCAAATGTGTGTAAGCCAGTAGAATTACCGCTATGCTTCTCTCATTCTCTGTGTAGGCTTGAATTAGGGTATCATCCACCCTGAACCTCACCTCTACTTTTCAGAAAGCCTTAACTTAGCCGAATTCCTCAACCCTAGATGTCCTCATATAACCCCCCAAAACCCTCTAAAGGACCTTAAAAGAACTATCAAAACCTCTAAACCCTAAACCTAGAATAGCCATGAAGACATTCTTGTGGCCAGCATGGCGGCAGAGAGCGCCCAGGCAAGGACGCCGCGGAAAAGTGAAGGATCATGGGGGATCGGTTTTAGGGTTCAGGATTTAGGGCTTGGGGTTTAGGGTTTAGGGTTTACGGATGGGGTTAAGGGTTCGAAATTTTTGGTGGCGCTTAGGTTCCAGGGTGTATGGCTTAGATTTTTTTGGGTTCATGCCCTAAGCGTTAGGCAGGGTACTGCAAGCTTGCTGCCATGGAGTCAAACACATTATATGGGGCTTAGGGTTTAGGGTCTAAACTTCTTAGCTGTGGGTTATATAAGGGAACATATGTGGGACTGCTAGAGGGGATTTTTTCAGGGGGATACTGGGAGCTTTTAGATTATAATTCACATGAGCCGTAGTGTACATCCCTGAAAGGGGGTTATATAGGATTTTGGATCTAGGGAGGGTTTAGGGTCTGAACTCCTGAAAGAGCATTATATAAGGGGTTATATAGGGGACTACTATACGGGATATGAGGAGGCACGCTAGGAGTTTAGATTATGGAATGTATATGTATATATATATATATTTTTATAAAAACAAGGAACCCTATGTCCACCCTGAATGGTCCTTGGGTCACCCTAACCTTGACAGTAGCTCATGTAATCCAAGAAGCCCGCCCATCAACCCAGTTTCCATTTGAGTTTTCATGTTTGTCTCCAGAAGAACCTGGGAAATATTGACTGTAGCTCATACGCCCCTATATAAGCCCAGTTTCCTTTTCATGCTCCATGTTCTTTTCCATTTGATTCTCCACTATTGCGGTTGGGAACTCGAAGCGTGCCCCTCTTTTGAGGAACTTACGGGTTTTAACTCAAGGAAATTAGACCTGGAGTCATGTTGTGGTCGGATAATCTAGTGCTTTGTTGGCAGGGCATTTGCTCCATAAGTGCAGAAGCATTGGAGTAAAAATCCAGCGTTCTTTACACTGCAGCAGAACCTGGTCCTCCTGTAGCATTTCATGTTACAATGTTTAAAGAGTCAAGGAAACTTAGTAAAGAAATTTAATAACCCCTCCCATCCATGTAGCGAGCCTAAATATCCCCATCCATGGTTCGGCTACTTAATTACTAAGCCAAGCCCCCTGATTCTCCAAGTAAAGAATGTCCCATGACAGTACGTTTTGTTGCTTGCACATCCTACAACTATGATGCCTTGTCCAGTCAACACCCAGATTCTCCTACCCCGCGTGGTTCCCGAGCCACAAATGGTCGCCACAAGGATTGATGGTGGTTGTACTGGGTCCGCTTAGACTCCTGCCCCATGGATTATTATTATCGTTACTAGTATTATTATCGTTACTATTATTACAGTCATTACTATTGTTACTATTTTTATTTCTATTACCATTATTGCCATTGTTTCTATTACTGTTATGGCTCTCAAGATTCATTTTTACTTGACCTAAACCCTAAACCCTAAACCTATACCCTTGAGCCGCCATGCCATGCAGATCAGGATGTGATCTCCAAGACCCAGATCCTATTGAGCAGAAGTGCTAAGCGGTTTTTGGTTTAGGGGTTTGGGGGTTCAGGGCTTAGGGTTTTGGGCTTAGGGCGGAGACTCTAAGTAGCCGTAGTACTCGTAGTACCCACGGCCCGCAGTAAGACTCCGCAATCAGAATCACCAAGTGAGCCATAGTCTAAACTCCTAGTATCCCCCTTAATAACCACTACAGTAGTCCCCTATATAATCCCCTAAATGGGCCTCTTTAAGGAGTTTAGACTATAGCTCAGGTGGTTCCCATTTTTCAGGGTTCCTGCAACCCGACACCCAAACCTGAAACTCCCCCGCCTCGGAGTGCCCAGATGCGATTACAACTACCTGGACCCCAAAAGTATGTAAAATAATGGCCTTTATGGCTATTATTGGGTGTTTAGGGCTATCTTTTTACATACTTTTGGGGTTTAGGTACTTCTAATTACTTGTTCTACTCATATTCTTATTACTGCGACTTTTAAGAAGCCAATGTTCCCACAAAATTCTCAAGCCACTGACAGTCATCGTCAAAAACCGCTCAATCTGATAGTAACCTGTAAAAATCTGATGGCAGCCATGGCGTTCCTGTGGCTACTTGCCGCACTGAGCGTGGCGCGGGCGCAGGTCACATGGGGCCCACAGCCTATGTACATCTCTGAAGCTCCGCGTTGTTTTATTATATGGTTGCTTGTGCCACTATTTGTGGCAGCCCCTGAACCCGCAACAGTCTTCTCCCGGCATGTTGGGGAGCGCTTCAGTGCTTCCCGCACAGGGGCTCATGGTTTGGGGTTTCGGGTTCATGGTTGACGTCAGCTCGTTTTGCCAGTGCCGTTTGTATTTTCAAAGTCCAAGCATGTGGTGGGGCTGTCAGGAGTACTAAGCTATCCAATTGTTTATGAACCAACTTCTGGGTGACCGTCCCCTCAATCACCATAATCCTTAAACCATCTTAAGCCCAAAACTTCTCAATCATCATAATTTCAAAGCCCTAAACCCCTTAGCCGCCATAATCCTTAAATCCTAAACCCCTCAATCACCATTACCCAAGGGTTTGTGCAAATGGGCTCGCTGAGGGTTTCTTACTGGTTCTTAGCAGGGAACAATGGAACTTGTTTAGGGGGTTGGGGTATAGGCTTTAGATTATTACCATATTCAATACTAAGAACCAGTAAACTTTGTTCTTCGAAAGTGCCTGGACATGCTTCCTAAACCCTTAACCCTAAACCCCTAAACCCTAAAGCCCTGAACCCTGTGCTTAAGACTTGACCACCCGCAGGTCCAGGGTTTCAAGTCGACGGTTCAGGGTCATGTAGGGATAGTGGCCAAGAAAAAGGAAACCACTATATAGTATATTGGGGTTATATAGGGATAAAGGAAAAGCACATGGAAACTACGATATTGGATTATATAGGGTTTAGGGTTTAGGATTCAGGATTTGGGGTTTCATCTCTTACTGCAACCGCAAAGACAATACCTTCCCTGTCGCAAATGACCTACTGGTGCTTAAACGAGAGCCAAGTGGGCGAGTGAATGTGGGTACTTTGGGGTGGTATACGTGAGGACCTACTAAACCCGAAATAGCCTTAAAGCCTGAACCCAAAACCCTAAACCCCACATAACCTTATTCTAGTCGTTGCCATGGTCTTTTCCATTATCCTTATATATAACCCCAATATAACCCCTATATATCCCTACATATCCCTTTAAGGAGACCTAAGGTTTCCATTTTCTTTTCCATTATGCCTATGTAACCTGATGATATGAGGATCATCGTTGGAATTCACGTTTCACTCCCCACCTCTCCTTGAGATGAACGTCAGTTGAGTAGTATTTTATTTGGGGGTTTAGGGTTGAGGGCTTAGGGTACCCAACATAGAGTAAGATTATATCCTCCTTTTAGGGTATAGTACTTTATATAAGGAATATTGTCTTACTAGGTTTCAACCACCAAAACAACACTACCCAGTTGAGCGCAGACGCACATGTACCTTACAAAGCTTGAGATGTGACATCACGTGAGCCATAGTCTAAACTTCTTAAAGGGGGTTATATAGGGGATTAGATAGGGGAGTATTACAGGGGTATTAAGGGGGGATACCAGGAGTTTAGACCCTATAAACTCTAAACCCTACCTATACTAGGGAGTATTAAGGAGGACACCAGGAGTTTCGACAGTAGCTCATGTGGACAGAGTTTTGAATGTGGCGTCCGTGTTATGAGGGGTTAGTCAGCAGTTTCAGGCCAGTCGGCTCAGTAGAAGGGTTTACTGTTTAGGGTTTCGGGCCTTGAAGGGAAAGCCAGAAACCATGCCGGCAACTCATAGCATCACTTTGCATAGCCTGGAAATTCATGGAAAATAGTTTGGCTACCGTAACCTCAATAACCAGCTGAAATTATATAGTTTCTGCCCGGAATTCACGGAACACAGCGTAAACTGATTCGTTGTTTGTGCTGGTTTTGGGAGTCATCGTGTAGGTTTTTGTGTTGGCGTGGATTGGATTGTCGTGCAAGCCCCGGCCGTAGCCAACGGTTCTGTACACTGGACCCAACCTTGCAGAAGCTGATGTGGGTTTGCCCTTACCGGGACACCTAGGCTTATTATAGGGGTTACAACCTACTTACGAAGTCCCCCTGACAGTCTCAGAACCGCAGCCCCGATCTGGCCCTGAACCAAGGATACCGATGACTTCAGCAATCAGCAAAGACTTTACGAGCTACTGCGACAAGCCTATTTCACTGACACCGGGCCGGCTTCAGATAGTCCCTTTCTTTGCCCGCTCCTAGTATTTCATACGTCCTCCCCAAATACACACAACATCTCATGTGGGGAATATCGAATATTGGACTAGTATTAGTGGGGGTGGGGTGGTGTTTAAAATCAGTATGAGGGGACTACTATCTCTATATGAGCTGGTGTCACTTAGGGTTTACCGGGGAAAATAAAGGTGGACGCAGTGTTCCCTGGGGTAGTTCAGTATAGTCCATGGCATATCCCAGTTTCCATGTTCATTTTCCATTTGCTTTTCAATTTGATTTTTCATTATTCGGGTAATGTCCCAGAACCCTAGACCTTAAGTCCCAAATTTGTTTTGGCTACTAGTCCAGAATTAGCTGCCTGATGATCAGTTTACAGCAATACTTGGCATGGTCAGAGGGACTTACTGAGTAGGTTAACAATCCGGGAAAATAGGGTTACTGCAGGGACCATGAGGATTATTCGCCTACTGACTTAATCTCCCTGACCCTAACCCAAGCCCCAAAACCCTGAACCCTAAACCTACCTACTAAGTCCCCCTGACCCTAAACCCTAAACCCTAAACCGCGTGTTTCTCGAAATTCCGAGTCTATACTTTGCTTCATAGTATGCATGGTTTCTACCCTCATATCATATGTACAATCGTTGCTTAGTCAGCCTTGCATTAGAACGCCGCGAGGTACCTGCAAAAACAGGCCATGTCTGTGCGTTGGATTTCTGTATGGATTTCCAAAACTGTTGGGGGGGAAGGTGTATATACCCCAAGATATTAGGGTCCTTGTAAGAGATCCCTCGAAGAGGGACCTGTGATTTGTACCCTCAACCATGAACCTTAATCCTTAAACCCAATGTAGGCACCTGATGAATAAACTCCCTCCCCTTAATAGGGATTCTAATAGGGATTCTAGTATTCAGGCCCCGACAAGGAGGGGGTTTATTAATCAGGGGTCTACATTAAACCCTAAGGACTACACGGCTCAGCATCAGCAGCACCGGCTAGCTCCGGCTATGGCTGTCGAGCTAGCAGAATTTCAGCAAAAGGCTTCGTGGAAAGATCATATGGAGCTGTGGGGTTTAGGGGTTTGCGGTCCAGGGTTTTAAGGTTTCGGGTTAAGGGTTCAACGTTTATTGGTTTTTGTGTTTCAGGTTTTAGGTTCAAGGCAGTTAGGATTCAGGGTTTAAGGTGTAGGGTTTAGCGGAATGCTGCATTCCTGTACTATATTCTCAAGGTTTTACTAAGGTAGTCAGAGCCAGACCGGCTTTGATACCAATTATCTACCAACAGTATTTAGGGGTTGGGCATCGGAAGAAAAAGTCATGAATTGGAAGCTGGAGAGTTGTAGAAAGACAGGGTTTAGGCCGGGGTTCAGGGTTATCTTGCTGATTGTTAGTACGGAAGGAAGAAGTGAGAAGGAAAATGGGAATTATTCGATGTTGGGGGTGCTGTAGGGGCTATTATCTGATCCATTTCACGATTCCCCACTAACTACCAGTAGAGTGTAGCGAGATGGTTTAGGGTTTCGTTGAGATTATAAGAAGGCTTTGGTAACCTCTTCCCCCCCAGATTCAGACCGTAGCTCAGAGTGACAGGACCCTATAGGGGAGATTGTCTCCTGCGTAAAAGGGGCGCACGCATCACGGGGGATTGGCTCCGGGTGGACTTACAAGTCTATCACTTATAGCAGAAACTAAACTGATTGGCATGTTGGTCAGTAACATGTAACATCTTTGCGCATACCTGAACTCATCGTAGACTGAACATGATGATCCTTCATCATATCTTGGCACAATTTGTTGGGTTAGGCCCCCCAACGGCTAGTAGTTGCCAACTGAAATATGCGCTATAGGGACCTTATCCTAAACCCTTAACCATCCCTAAAGCCTAAACCCGTTAATAGACTTACCGTTATCTCCTGTGGTCCCTAGCAGCCGGGGTGCCCCAGCGCACTTTTCAGCAGAAACCCGCAATTCCTCTCCTCAGCCCTCACTGACGAGTTTAGGGTTTAGGGCTT
>CAJNIZ010002750.1:7758-25305 GCA_905231905.1 Symbiodinium pilosum
AACCCTAAACCTTGAAACTCAAACCCTAAATCCATTCTGAAGGAGAAGTCAGGGGTGCAAATCCATGTTCTGCAACTACTGGGGCCTCATCTTGGCCCTTAGGTGCTTCGCGTTCGTGACTGCTTTAACTGGGTTGCTGTTAAGGATCTTAAATTAAGTTACCATAATGGGTATATATAGTAAATAATAGGGTTTCCCCAATATAGTAACTTAATTTAAGTTCCTTAACGGCAACCCAAGTTAACCATGATCCAGTTGCTTGCCTGAGCCACTCACTGAATAAAACCGCCCCCCCGGCCCCTTCAGGCATACTCGATATGTAGCACGAGTATTAAAAAAAAGGCCAACATCGAGTATATGGGGCGTGGGGGGTTTATAAGAGGGATGGGGAGTAAGATTTTCCCACAGTGGCAAGTACGTTTCTGTTGAAAAGTTGGGAAGGAAGCAATAGCAAAATCATCCCGCAACTCCGCAACAGAACCCCGCCCCCCCAACATTAAACATCCCCCGCCCGCTCGTGATAGGTACTCAGTACTGCTAATACCACAGCGGTTACAAAATGGGGAGAGCATTATGTATGAGTGGGATGGGAAGGCTGAAAGTTAGGGGAAGGGTTGCTTTTGCGAAATGGTACAACGGAGTAAACCGGGTTTAGGGTTTAGGGTTTACTCTAAAGATAGAGATTTCTCCCCAGTCCTGCAGATCCACTGGCCGGAGGTCCGCGAAAGATTTGTTGCATCCTAAACCCCAAGCCCTCAAGTTTAGGGCTCAGGGTTTCGTGTTTATGGTTTAGGATTTAGGGTAGTCCCCTACGCAAAGAGGGGTTCCCAAGTCAGGAACCCCAAGAATAGAGTAGGGACATGACAGGAATACCTATCATATTCCTACGACATCCTAGACCCCACCTAAACCGTAGACCCGAAATCCTAAGTCCCTTACTTAGTACCTTAACCCCCAAAAGTATGTAAAATAATGGCCCTCAACCCATAATAACAGCCAGGAAGGCCATTATTTTACATACTTTTGGGGTCCAGGTAGTTTCCCTAAACCCTAAACCCTAGCCCTAGGCCCTTCAAGGGGTATAGGTAACTACTTGGGGATTTTGGCTCAGGTCCTCAACCCTAAACCCTAAACCCTTAGTTTCTTTTCCATTCCTTGGCCTCTGCCAGGCCCCAGAGCCGTCGCCACCTGCTGAGTCGTCAGCGAATGCTGCGCCGATGCAGGGCATCGTGCTGAAGGCGGTTTAGGGGTTTAGGGTTTAGGGTTTAGGGGCGCAGGGCCAGGGGACTTGACTACCTTACTGGGGGTCAGTAGGGAATAAGGGATTATGCAAAGAACCTGTAAGCTACAGGATGTTGGTTCAGGGCTTGGGGATTTAGAGTTGAGGGCTGTGGGGGTTGAGGAGTTCAGGCCCTAGGGGTTTCCCCCAAAAGACCTACAAAGGAATATGACCCTTTGATCCCGAGTAGACGTAAGGATTCAGGGTGTGCTGGTGTAAGGATTGGTGCCACAGAGGTCTAGAGATGGGGTTCAAGAGACTAGGGTTGAAGGGTTTCAGAGTTTCAGGGTTCAGGGTCTACAGTTCAGGGGTCTCGGCTTTCAGGATTGGGGGCTTGGAGGTTTGGGGCTTGGTGTCCAGCCCTGAGGTTTTGGGGTTCAAGGTTCACAGTGCAAACGAGATTCCCACGGGGAAGTACCCTAAACCCTAAACCCTAAAACCCTAAACCCCTCAACCCCTAAAACCCTAAACCCTAAACCCCAAACCCTAAACCCTAAACTCCTAAAACCCCAGACTTGGAGAGCACTTATTGGGGCCTTAAGTTGGCTGTTAGGTGCGTCGTGTTCGTGACTGCCTCAACTCCTCAACCCTACACCAACCATGATCCAGTTGCTTGCGGAAGCCACAATCCCTTACTAACACCCCCCCTGATCATCTACATATCTGTATATATACATATATATATATTTGTACTTATATATATATATGTATACATATTCCCGATGTAGCACCTTTGAAGCAGGGGAAAATCTATCACTAGGGTTGTGGAGATTCATAAGGAGCGAGGGGATCAAGACTTTCCGCTATAGCTTGCAGATGGTTAAGGGAGCGAAGGAATGGAAAGGAACACGAAAAGTGTTATGCAGGGTTTGCGCTTGCCTCACTCGGAGCACTCATCTTGTATAAGTATGCTGTTAGGTGCCAGTGAGCCCTCGACCCTACATGTTTAGCATTAACCCGAATCCCATAGAAACCGCCTTTAATTTGAAAGGATAACAGTAGTAATAATAAGAATATTAATAGTAATAACAGTACTAGTAGTAATAGTGATAATGATAATAATTGATAATGATAATCGTAATCGCGCTGATAAAGATATTAATAATGATAATAATGATAATAATGATAATAGGACTCTGCCCCCCCCAAAAGGCTGCCGGCTTCAACCTTCCAAGCTGCAAGGCGCCCGAGCCCACGCAGCCAGTCGCGAACGGCACTGTTCTGGGGCCCGCTGCTGTGGAGAAGGCTAGAGTTTAGGGTTTAGGGTTTAGGGTTTAGGGCTTAGGGCTTAGGGTTCAGGGCTTAGGGTTTAGGGTCTAGGGTCTAGGGTTTGGGGTTTAGGGCACCACCCGCCTAGGTTTAGGGTAGGGTTGAGGCGTTAGGGTCTACCCAGGGAGCTCACTGACGGCACCAACAATAGTAGGAGTTGTATTTAGAACCTGCTCGTAGATCATTGGTAGCTGCAGCAGTCAAGCAAGATGCGCAACAATTGCAATCTCACTTGTATTCTGATGCCTGTCAAACGCTGGAAACTCCCAGCTGAGGATAGGAAGAGCTGCAACTGCCTTACATCGTAAGGCATTTGGTACCTAATCATACATCAAACAGGCGAAAAGAAAAGAATTGCAAAGCCAAGTAGGACAGACAAAGCAGAAACTCAGCACAAGTAGCAGACTAAACCCTAAACCCGAAGTCACTGCTTCTGCGGAAGGAGACGCCAAAACCTGCTGAGTCCCCGACGGCGCCTAGCCCAGCTGCCGAGATCGCAGAGGAGGCGAGGTCTCCAGTGTGTTTCCATCCCCTAAGGGTCCAAGTACCCAATAATTTGGTCCCTTTAAAGGGGGATATATAGGGGTATATAGGGTTTAGGGCTTTAGGGTTTAGGGTCCAAGTACCAAATAATTTGGTACGTGGGGTTTGGGTAATGGTGATTATATTACAGGTTTTGGGTAAGTATATGTTTTTTGGGTACTTGGACCCTGAGATCAATTTTTGGGGGTGTATATGAGCTATGGTCTAAACTCCTTAAGTGGGGTTACATAGGGGACTATGTAGGGAGATACTATAGGGGTGATTAGCATTTTAGACTGTAGCTTACGTGGAGGCTACGTGCGAGCTATATAGGGTTGATTCTTGCCGCAATGAAGAATGACATGGCAGATGTCATGGATACTGGGTAGATATAGGGAGTATATAGGAGCTCAAGTTAAGCTGCCATGAGGGGATCTACAATTAATTACAGGGTGTTGGAATATCAAACCCTAAACCCTAAACCCTGCACCCTAAACCCTAAACATATTATACCATATTGTTTATATGTATATACACATTTATAAACATATACATGTAGCACCAGGGCTGAATGATTGAGCCTGAGCAGAACTTCATTTCCCACAGGTAAGCCAAGTGGATGGCCTTGAAGAGCTGGGTTGCTGTTAAGGAGCTTAATTTAAGTTAGATATAGGGTTTAGGGATAAGGGTTTAGGGATTAAGGCTTAGGAACTTAGTTTTAGTTACTATATTGGGGAAACCTTATTATTTACTATATATATATATACACACACCCATTATGGTAACTGAAAATAGGTTCCTAAATAGCAACCCAGAGAAGGCTTCGCCTACGAACAGTGCGCCGGGTGAAGAGCAGACGGACACACCTTCAAGCGCAGCTCTCGAGGCTGGGTTTAGGGTTTAGGGTTCAGGGTTTAGGATTTAGGGTTTGAAGCTATAGTCTAAGGGGGTTATATGTACCCCAATGATGGAGAACCAAATGGGAAAGAACATGGAAAATGAAATGGAGACTGTTATGTATTGGGTGATATAGGGATTGTATGAGCTATAGTCTAAACTCGTTAAGGGGGGTTATGTAGGGGATTAAGGGTTTATAGGGTCTAGGGTCTGAACTCCTTAAAAGAAGAGTATATAGGGTAGTAGTATAGGGTAGTATTATTGGAGTTATTAGGGGGGGATACTAGCAGGTTATATAGGGATTATATAGGGGTACATATTATAGGGATAATGGAAAAGAAAATGGAAGCTACTGTTGATCTACACACAGGAGCTTCTCACGATGACTAGATACTGCCAAGCAGTGGCCTGATTGTTTCCTTTATAGTCCCCAGACATCCCTAGGGTCCCGAAGGGAGTGCTTAGGGTTGAGGGCCAGCTTCGGGTAGCCCAACTTTCAGAAGCCCCCATATAGCACCTCCCTAAAGCCTTGTAATAGCGGTAGCCCGCGATTCCAAACCTGCAAGTTGTTCACCAACAGCCCGCTAACCCTTCAAAGCTAAACAACCCTAAGCTCCCCAAACACCCCCCCTGCCCCCACCAAAAACCTTGAACCTCAACCCCTGTGAACCTTTGACCCCAAGCCCTCGATGACGTTTGAATTGCTGGCCCTTAGACGCGGAAGGCCAAGCCCAAAGCAAAGGGATACAAGCGGAGAGTTGTCTCCTCGCTGTTGCATCTCGTTTCAAGATGCAGTTGATGTGTACTCTTTAACCAGGCATTGAAGGGTTCAGGGGTTTAGGGGTTCAGGGCTTTAGGGGCTTAACCCTCAACCTTAAACCCTTAAAATCTTATATGATGGTATACCAAGGCCATATAGGGCTTTCAAGCGTTTTGTGGCATACAGGGGTAATATAGCGGTTATATTGGGGTTTAGGGTTTAGGGTTTAATGTTTAGGGTTGGGGTTTATAGAGGTAATGTAGGGGTTACGTGTGTGGAGCTTCCCGGGTCTTTTTGGCGGCTGTTCTTGTGCGCCAGGAGCGCCAGCAGTGGCTTCCAAATAGACCCAGTGTTGGGCTTCAGTGGATTTTGGGGTTACAATTAAATATTTTAGTCAATTTAAACAGTTTGAATACATTAAATGCCCAGGGCCCCTTTCAGCAGTGCCTTTTCAAAGTTGTAGGCATGGCGACCTACCGACACTCGCAAGCCGTCCGCGAAAACTCCGCTGTGCCGGAAGAGGATGCAGTGAATGCAGTGTGCCGGCTTCTCACGGTGCGTGGACGCACCGGGGCAGTTCTGGCCATCCAAGGTATCAAGTCCGAGGCTGGCTACCACATTGCTGAGGTCTTGCAGGCGCGAATGACTGAAGAACAGCGCTCTCAAACAATCCATGTGGCCTCAGATTCTCCTGGCCTAGCACTTTTTCGTACCTTGCAGAAGGGTCTTCCGCGCTTGCAAAGCTTGTCTTTGGACGCCACGCACATCTGCATATGTACCAGCAGTGCCACAGCAACCAGAACACGAATGGGTGCAAATGGCTGCGGGTCATTATGGCTAAGTTTGCGGCCTTTGACTCTGAGTCTTCCTTGGCAACGCGGGTCCCGGCCTACACTGGCAGCCCCTGCAAATTCACTTAGGAATACGCGAGTCAAGCAGATGATGGTTGAACAGAAAATGACTCGAGAGGAAGGCTCTGGGATTTTGACTCGGATGAGCCCAACGACTCCTTGGTACACTGTCGTTGAATTTCTCGAGGCCGTGGCAGCAGTTTCGGCAGTCTACTCAGGGGGAATGAACCGCGCAAACGGCCAAGGCACAGCTTTGGGCAAGCTGCTCCAGACTCTCTGCCAGCCGAATGTTATTCGCGTTCAAAAATCAGTTGGGCAAACAAGCCAGAGGGCTAAGAATCGCCCATCTGCAAAGCACCCAGGCCCACCAGTTCCTAAGAAGGAAAAGTTACCTCGCACGCCCTTCACACTCGGCGTTCTTGTCGCTTCACTCGGCGTTCTTGTCGCTTGAGCATGTTTGCGCAGCTGTCATCCAAAAAATCATATGTAACTCTGCCAGCGATGCCTGGGCCAAGTGCTCAAAGCTCGGCGTGGGACTTGTGCTGTTCCCTCGACTATCGTGGCAGAGCCTTGCCTTTGATTGCATAATCTCCAAGGGCCTCTGGTAGAGGCAATTCGCAGCCATCAACCTAAACTGGAGCCCAGTATCAACTGTGGAGCTACATGGTCCTCTCGGAATAGCAAGCAGCACGCCGGATGCTCGGACCTTGGCCGTCTGTTCAGAACTCCGGACCAAATCCAGAGTGGTGCCTCCCTGAGCAGTGTCCTTTGCGATCCTGAATTAGCGACCTCCGGGCCCACTCGCTTGCCCGAGCAGCAGACTGTGTTTATTCAGCACAAGTAGTCGTAATCTCAGGCATGCGCCGCGCATGCCGCAGCGAATTGCAGTTTTAGACCATTTGACCTCGTCTGTGGCTCAGACAAGTCCAACTGCAAAACGCGAGCAAACAGCTTCTAAATAGACCCCATTGGTTCCAGCCACATATGAGTTATATATGGGTTATATAGGGGGTATATAGGGATTATAGGGTGTTATATTGGGGTCGTGTTGAGATGATGGAAAAGAAAATGGAAACTAATCGGGGTCAAGTTTTTTGTCTGCTTGGTTTTTGCACAGCCGACGCCGTAAACATTAAACCCTTCTCAATATTCGCTGGCTTCAGCTGAAGGTTTGAGGGTTCCATGGCGGCACGGTCCTGGGTTAGATGAGCCACCACCAATATTACCGACCCTTTTACAAGGGCGTTATATAGGGGAATGTAGGAATAATGAAGAATTAAATGGAAAAGAAAACGGAAAATGAAATGGACACTTGGATTATGTTGGGGGTTATAGGGATCACAGGAGTATTAGGCTTGCCCGGGAATCATTACGGGTGCACATGGGGTCGCCTTAGTCCTTAATGTTTCCCCAATAGGAACACATGTCCATGAATTATTTGGAGAACAGTGGAGTGTCGCTCAGATGGCTGTACTGTTGAATCCTGATTCGTCTGCGGTAGGGGAGGGGTGTTTTCAGAAAAACAATTTTGGACCCCCTGTTTGACTAGGGGGTGCCGATAGAGTAAGGTTTATTTTGCCTAGCTATTTTCTGGATCTGAAGGTAACAAATTCAGCTCATAGTTGCTCTGATCCCTTCCGAAAGGATCCCTCGCCCCTCATTAGTTTAAATAGGATGGTCCCATACCCCGAGTTCTTTTTGAGGACCTTTTCATTACACACCGTTTTGAGGCTTGGGTTTAAGCCTTAAAGCCACCAGCCTAAGCCCCAATTAGACCTTAAAGCCCTGAACCTCAAATCTTCACCATTAGGGTTGGGCAAGCAACCCGTTCAAAATACAAGTTAAATTCTTGTTGACGCTTCAACGCTGCAAAATCTAAGTTCCAAAACTTGTTTTATGGGGTTTGGGCCAAAGCAAATGAACATGTTTTGCTGTATGGGTTGTGGGCCGAAGTATGTACAATAGCATTATGGCTTTTGGGGGTGGTATTGTTGCCTATTCCCGAGGCGGATACCTCACATTGAGAGTCTTGATACAGGGAATCCTCATGTGCAGTTTTCTGTTGGGGCCGTTGTCGTCTTGGAGCAGTCAAGGAAGCCTTGAATTTGAGACCGATATGCCCCACGCCCTACAGCAACTCACCAAGATTTGAACCAGGGCCCTGTAATTCACGAGCAGAGGTACATGTGCCATTCAAAAGTTCTATATTTCAGTAGAATTACATCCCCTGAGCCCTAAACCTCCCAAGTACATAGAGATAAACACGTCTAATCGTGACTATACCTCAAGGGGAGCCATCATGCCGAGACATATTTGGACGCCAATAGCTGGAGAATGGGAGCCGGCATATGCACAGAGTATGGCGTTTAGGGTTTAGGGTTGTTAGTTTAGGGTTTGGTGTTTTAGGGTTTTAGTTTAGGCCTTTATTTTTGGGTTCTGTGGTCTAGCATCCAAGATGCGAAGATTTTGGAAACCCCAACTCCCGATAATGTGGACTTTACGAAGAGTCTTATGACAGCCGTTTAGCGTCCTTATCTTTGGATTTGGGGCAAGCAAGCTCCTTCATTCTTCCAGGGGCCCTGCACCTAATGGCAAGCACACGTAAAGGCTTCTGGGCCCGTGCAACAGTGTGTCAATCCCTGGATAACAACCTTCAACCCCAATCCCCCAACGCCTAAACCGTACGCCCCACTCCCTAGTCCTATGTCCAGTACCACAAGCCCTCCTGAAGCAGAAAGAAGCGCTTAAAAGACCCTACCCTTTGGAACCCCATCCCAAATCTTAAACTTTAAACCCAAAACCGCAAATCTGAGTACTCCCCGCTCAAAAAACACACCACCCCTTTAAATCAACATTCCATTGTTCTGTAGTGGGAATATATGGGTTATTTATCTTACGTAGGTGGTGTTTTTTTGCTTCTCCCAGCCCGCAAAACTTTGAACCGTAAATAATACGGGGCTTTTCATTGTCTTGTCCATTCCCCTATTACCTTCATATAATCCCACCCTAAACCCTAAACCCTTTAGGGAATTCTGAGTTCAAAGCGACCGCCTGAGGAAAGCCGCGAAGGATGGAAGCCTCGGAACCAGCCTCCAGGCGCCTTTTGTCCAATAGGGCTTAGGGTTCAGGGGTGTAGGGCTTTAGGGCCTGGTTTAGGGTTTTGGGCTGCAGGGTCCTTGGGTTTGGGATTTAGGGTCCTAGGGGTTGTTGGGAGTGAGAATTTTAGGATTTCCAGAAATGAGGGACCATTTTGCGAGTAGGATTATCGTGTATTGGGGTCTATATTGGGTTCCCCCTATGTAGGAATATTTCAACGTTGGATTGGTTTTGAAAATTGTTCTGGGGTTTAGGGTTTAGGATGGAGGGGTTAGGCTACCCGGTAAGCTAGTCAGTATGGTCGGTGTAGTTGTCCCACTACACCCATCCCCGTTTATGACGGGTCGCAGGCTGAAGTTTTCCGTGTGGCCGTTGTGAATCGGGCTTCGTTTTCAGTGTGGCGTTTGAGAGATGGTGAGCACCAGCTTTCTTTTTGTGCGTCCTGGCTTGTGAGAATTCCTGTAATTGAGCATGACATGGAGTGGGTGATCCAGATTCTTGGACAAGATGTCTTGATTCATTCTTGGCGATTCTCTAAGCTCTAAACCCTATTGGAGAGCAGGGAGCTGGAGCCCTGGCGTTTGCTCGGCACAGGGCTCTGTCCGAACCCTAAATTGAAAGGCAGAAACACCAGGTTGACGGGATGAGGGGTTGAGGGCCTAGGGTTTGTGGTGTACGGCTTCGGCAATGAGATTTGTTCAGTCTACTGCCGGGGGCAGCCACCCTCAATGAACCCCTCAATAGTCCAGAGCTCAGCCGTCAACGCTATTCCGAGGCACGCGGGATGCACGCGCGCGTGCAGTACAGTGGGATCTAGAGTGTTGCTTTGCTTAGGGTGGAGGTTCCTGTGAGTGCGATGTGTCTGCAAGCGAGGGTTGTGTGTTAATTGCCACATGTCTTGCAGTGTTGCGTGCTCAAAGCAAAGCCCCTTCACGACCTCACTTGGCATGGGTGTGTGAGTCCCTCGCTGCGTGCCGTGCGGAGATCTGTCCACCAGAAGACCGTGCTGCTGAAAGGCTGCTTGCTCGGCCGGTTCGCCAGTTGCCTCCCCCTCCGCCGTCAATCGACCTCCAGGACTTCCAGGACGACCTTGCCGACAGCGTTGTGGAGCACCTTACGGCGCCCGAGCTCTACGTTGCTACGGACGGTTCCTCACGTGACAACGTTGGCAGCTTTGGAATCACCATCCACAACGCTCGCCACACCTTTGCTGCGAGTGACGATGCTGAGGACCAGACTCCTTACCGCATGGAGCTCCTGGCCATCATCTACGCACTGAGGGCTTTGACCACTGCTTGCGAGAGCTCGCACTCACAGACACGGAGGAGATGCAGGTGCGTCTTCATGCTCGTCGATTGCCAGTCGGCCATTGCTGCGGTGGAAGGCATCGGCTGCTTTGACTACCTCCTCCTTTTGATGGAGGCTAGTCGACACCGACAACAGCTCGCCCAGCTGGGCGTCAACGTGGAGTTTGTGTGGACGCCGGCGCACGGCCGCTGCTCAACTTGGTTGCCCAGGCATGGACTTGACCCGGCCTTCTTGCGGGCTCTCAACCATGCCACTGACCAAGCAGCCAATGCTTCCATGCTCAGGCGCTGGGAGCACTCTGACAGACGGGCTTGGGAGGCCTAAGCTGCTGAGGCGGCAAACTGGGAGTCTAAGATCAACTGTAACTAGTGTAGGCATGCTTCGCTCCTTGTGCTTGGAACGTATGTGCTGTTTTTAGGCCGGGGTATTCATGCTTGAGAATTTTTTCTTCTGTTGTAACAGAGGCTGTCCGCCTCATTTTCTTGCTGCAACTCCTCTTCTGTTGTGCTTCAGGGAGATGCAAGGTTCGGGCGGCGTGGAAGACCTTGCTTCCTCTTGACTACACTGCGGATGCCGCCTCGCGTCAAAGCATGGCCTTGTTGTTGGCCGTGTGGGAAGCGTGTCGTCTCCAGCTGTCAGTGCATGAGAAGAACAAAACAGATCCCAAGTTGGGGGTGCCAGCGCGTCTGGTCCAGACGAAAGGGCGTGCCCTCATGAAAGCCGCAGTCGAGACGTCACATGGCGCCTTGAGCGATGCCGGAGTCCCCAGCAAATCTCTCTTGGGCCAGAAGTTGGAGCAGGTCGAGGATAATTCCCCTCAGGCAGAAGATCTTCGCGATGTCACCAGTGTTGAAGATGCCGCCACCGAGGCATACTCTGCAGTGATTGACCCAGTGTCAGCAGTGCTTCGCATCAAGCCCGGCAAGACGATGACCACTCCTCCTTGCAACCCAGAGGTGCTTCGCATGCGGCATCGCCGCATTGGCTTGGCCTGGGAGATGGTGCGGAGCAAGCATGGGAGGCGGTCATGGCTGCCAGAGCGATGCACTGATGCCTTTCAGAAGCTTTCTGACCATGTTCTCCGCGATAAGGTTGCTGGTTTCCAAGCAGCAGATGGTCGGTTTCCCACTTGGAGCGCAGTCCTGGTGTATGAGGCGGAGCTCCGCAAGCATGCATAGCGCTTTCTGCGTGATGGTGAGGCAGTGGACATTGCAGAGGAAAGGTTCGGGTTTAGTGCCGCACGTTTTTGATCTCTGTAACCTGGCAGGTATAAGTGGCATTCTAGGCAGAACAACTATCATTCTGACAAGCCTTAATCCCATCGTACTAATATTAAACACCCCTAACCCCTTATATTAGATATGTCCCAATACATCAGGTCTCTTACGAGGAATACTTCTCACGATGGGTGGGCGGATGTCAACAATCCACTTTGTGGGCTATCTTGGACCCAACACATGTGGAGCTTCTTCCAGCAAATCTCCACTAGCGCAAGGTCAACGTGGAGGATCCTCATTCCAGAACCACCCCCTCCCCCCCTCCAAAATGCCACAAATTCAAGGGCCCCGCAAATTTATTTTAGGAGCACTCTTGGTAATACAGCTTCGTGAGACGCTAATACTTCCCTTGGAAACAAGGAAGGCTTCGGGCTCGGAGTTGGGACTGTGCACGTCCTATCCTAACCAGACCACGTAGGGCATTCAGAAGCTACGTTAGAGCGATTTTTCTGAATGAAGGAACGGTTCCCTGTGCTACTCCCTATATAACACGTTATAGTACTTTCCATTTTCTTTTGCATGTCTTCTAAACCCGCAACCTTAAAGGGTTTAGAGTTTTAGATTTAGGTTTTAGGGTTTAGGGTTTTTGTGCATTGCGCGCGGAAGAGGTATTTGGTAGTTTCCCAAAATAGGGGGACCCCAACATAGACCCAAGATTCTCTAATCCTGATTCTGGGGACCCCTAAAAAGCAACCCTAACTGCAGGAACCCCCCATTTGGTAAGGGTGAGAGTTTGTTGGGAGTCAACTTTGAGGCTCCGTAAGCTGCCATGTTGGCTCGTAGACAACTCTCAGAATCACAAGCCGCGCAAAGTATGGCATATGAGCTATAGACTAAACTCCCTAAAGGGTGTTATATCGAGGGTTATATAAGGGAATGTTATAGGCGTTATTAAGAGGGATACTGGGAATTCAGACTATACCTCATGTGGTATTTTGGGGAACCCGGGAACCCCGCCGGGACCCTAAGTTTGGAAGCTACCTCTATCCAAACCCACTTGCCAGCAGGAGTTCGAAGCTAAAGAGACGTCGAACATGGACGCGCAGGCAGGAATTCAAGGTTCTGAGTGGAAGTGCCTCTTTTTGGTGGGGTGTCTATAGTGCAGAACGCATGTGCATTAAATTAAATCGGAAATATTGACTACAGATCATGTAGGCTTAGGAGTTAGGGTGCAGGACGTAAAGGAGAAATATGTAATGAGTTTTTGCTTCGCCCCGCCGGCACGACCGTCGGTGACAAAGATGCCTGACCTCGGAAGCCAGGAACCCTTGGGTTTAGGGTTTAGGGTTTAGGGTCGTGAAAATAGGTATCAGTATAGGGGTATATATGAGGATGATATAAAGATTATTTTGAGGATCCACTCCCCCACGCTCCCTTGAACACCAGTACGTCAATTTTGAATTCGAGAACCTAAGCCCTGGGTCCACAAGCCTGCTACTCCAGTGCTAAGGGCCCTCATTAACCTTTTTTTCCAAGAAAAGGCCTGCCCTTCATTTTTCCCCTCAGACACAATAATCCTAATTGTGGAGACCCCCAATTGTCGCCCCCTTCCCCCCCAATTCCTGACCCGATAAGCCGTCAATGCAGGAAGTGCCCGAGTCTCCAACACCAGCGGGAGCAGCACCAGTGAAGGAGGAGACGGGGAGGGGGGCGGAGGAGGGGTTGAGGGGTGTGCTAAGTAAGGAAAAACGTTAGAACCAGGTAGTATCCCATGGCTGAAATGATGCTACTGGTTCGTGATATGAAGGAGGAGGCGGGGAGGGGGGCGGAGGAGCGGTTGGGGGGTGTGCTAAGTAAGGAAAAACGTTAGAACCAGGTAGCAGCCCATGGCTGAAATGATGCTACTGGTTCGCGATATGCCTACATAGGAAAGCGGTCTCGTCCTCTTCCGCAATATGAAGTTTAGATAAGTTTAGGTTATGGGGTGTCGGGCTTAGGTTTCTAGGTCTTTAGGACATCTTGGGCACAGTCTAGATAGTATGGAATGTTTGGGATTGCATGGGTTATCGGGATTGTCGAGGACGCATGGGGTCCCTTTTGATTGTTGCGGTCTTCCTGTGGGTTTAGCCTTAAACATAGGCAGAAGTGTACTCCGGATCCTTGGAACAAAAATTCGCTGAGTATCCGGGAGTTTCTCAAAACAACTTCCTGAGGACCCCTAATCGACAGCAGTTGTTCTGCATTGCTGCCCCTTGCCGTCTAATTAATCATGCTTGAAAGGAAATGCAAAGCGACTTTCCAGGGCGCACAGCAGTTGGAGAATGCACTGAATATTTCTTATCTGTGCAATGAGGATCTGCCACATGCGCCAAACATCACAAGGGGACCTTGTTGTCCGAATACCTCTAAACCCTAAACCGCGTGCTGCGAGTTCAAATGCTGGTTTTCCGCCTTTTCCTCTTACATACTGGCAATGTGGAATGGGGTGGATTATTCATCCGATCTTTTGAAGGCAATACGCTTGTGCAAATTTCAAGTTGAGCTACTAACTAAGTGGTTATATAGGGTATATAGGGGTAATGGAGAATCAACTGTAGAATGAAATCGAAAATGAAACAGACGTTGAGATTGTATAGTGATTTATAGGGGTGATGTGGGTTAAGCTTCAAACGGGCGCTGTTTCACTTCGAGGAACTTTTTATGTATTCGGCCAGTCTCTACGCAGACCTCGACAGGTACGCATATCCTTGTTCTGTGCGAGTACTAGGTAGTTGACAAACTACTGAGCCTTTATTCCGCACCCAAAATACGACCCTGAACCCCAAGTCCCGGCCGGACACTAAAACTAAAACCCTAAAACCCTCAAAACCTTAAAGCCCAAAAGCCCTAAAATCCAAAGCCCGACATCTGAAACCTTAAAGCTGAAACCCTCATGAAACCTGGGACCAGATCCTCAGACCCGAAGACTGCAATCCTAGAACCGGAGCCCTAAGTTCAGAATCTCTGCCACGGTACACGATGAAATGAAACTTCCAAACAACTGGTTTGCTGTTAATAAACCGAAATTAAGCTATAGTATCCCCCTGTCTTGGAGGATCAAATGGAACAGACAATGCAAAATCAAATGAGAACTGGGGTAATCTAGGATTTAAGGAACCTACATTAGTTACCATAACGGGTATATATATATATATTTTTTCATAGTACTCTAATTGATACCGTTCCCCAAGTATAGTAACTTAAGATAAGTTCCTTAACAGCAACCCAGGCAACCCTAAACCCTAAAAATCCTAAACCCTTATCCCTACCCTGAACCCCCAAAACCCTAAACCCTAAAAATCCTAAACCCTAAGCCCTACCCTAAACCCCCAAAACCCTAAACCCTAAAAATCCTAAACCCTAAGCCCTAAAGCCTAAACCCTAAACCCTGTGATCTCTTGATAGGAATCCGCCCTGCCTCTGGAGCCCAAGCAGCTCGAGGCATGCTACTTTCCTTGGAAAGGGTTTAGGGTTTAGGGTCTAGCTTTAGAGTTTAGGGTTTAGGGTTTAGGGTTTAGGGTTCAGGGTTTAAGTCTGATGGTCAGCCAGTGTTTAGGGAGTGAGAGCGAAGCTTAATACACGACTATGAGGTTTTAGGGTTTAGGGCTTATGAACCTTCAGCCCAACGGGTTGTTGGATTATATAGGAGGCTTTTGACCATAATGGAGAAGCACATGTAACAGAACATGGAAAATGGACCCTGGGATTGCATAGTGGTTGCCTAGGTAGAAAAATTGAAGTTAGAAGTTAGGACAAGGTAAGATTCCAGCTTCTTATAATTACTGGTATGCATGTGTTTTCCCGAAATTAGGGGTACTTTCGGAGCTCCCCGCACTAAGGATTGTATTGTATTGTGGTTTATGTTGAGGCCCCGTTGCTTGTGGAACTACTTCATAAACCTTGTGCCTCGTAAAATGCCACCAAGGGTGTCTTTCGTGTCTTCACACGAGAAAAGCCACGCAATGAACTTTGGTGTATCTGCACACGGCGATGCACACCTTAGCAACTTTTTTAAAGCATCCCTCAAAAAAGCCTACGTAGGTCCCCTGGACGCTTTTGATCACCATCTGATCACCATCGGTTTAATCCCGGAACCCACCCCCCTAAACCTGTAGCTGAAGCCCTACAGACCATATCCCTACAGATCCTAAATCCTAAATCCAGAACCCTATGAATCCCAACCCTAAATCCTCAACTCGAGCACCCAAACCGTAGAACCAAACCCCAAACATCAACACCTGACCCCAAATCCCAAACCCGGAGCCTTAAACACCAAAACCTGAACCCAAATACGCCCGAACCCTAAGCCCCAAACCTTCAACCCCGAACTGTCATTCCCAAACTCCTCAACAACACAAATCCTCAACCCCTGAATCCGTAAACTTGAGCCCTTAACCCCAAGCCCTGAATGCCAAACCTTCACTCCTAAGCACAAATTTCATATGAGCTATACCCTAAACTCCTTATAGGGGTTATGTAGGGCATTAAATGAGGGAGCCTTGTAGGGTTAGCCACCAAAACAAACCCCACCCTAACACACCGAACCTAAAACTTAAGCCCCAAAAACCCAAAGCCCTAAACCCTAAACTGCCCTAGAGTTTGAGGCTTGAGGGTAGGCTGATCAGCTCAACCACCAGGAAAAATCCACTCGCCTAGCTCTGCAGGAGGCTAAACCCTAAACCCTAAACCCTAATCCCTAAACCCTATATATCCCTCATATACTTCTATATCCCCCATCTATCCCTTATATATTCCCCATACATCCCCTGTATATCCCCTCTATAATTTCGCCTTTAAAGGCTGATCCTCAGAGTGCTGCCGAAGAGTCCTCGACCCCAGCGGTCCAGGAGGCCTCTTAGCTGAAGGTTAGGACTCAGGGGTGAAAGGTTTAGGGTTTAGGTTTTTGGGGGTTTAGGGTTTTTGGGTTTAGGGTTTTTTGGGTTTTGGCTTTTGTGGGTTTAGGATTTTTGGGTGTAGGGTTTTGGAGGGTTTAGGGTTTTTGGTGGTTTAGGGTTTTGGGGGGTTTAGGGTTTTTGGGGTTCAGGGTCTTGGGGGTTTAGGGTTTTTGGGGGTTTAGGGGTTTTGGGGTGTAGGGTTTTGGTGGTTTTGGTGGTTTTGGGGGTTTAGGGTTTTTGGGGTTTAGGGTTTTGGGGGTTTCGGGGTTTTGGGGGTTTTGGTGTTAAGGGTTTGAGGGTTTAGGATTTAGGATTTTAGGGTTTAGGATTTAGGGTTTTGGATTTACGGTATAGGGTAGGGTGGTTAGCACCCCACCACCCACAAACATGTTCAGCATATCACCCAGTACATTTGGGCTGCCAAAGAGCACCCTGAGTTTTAGGCGGTAGTTGTTGGTTAACCCATATTGTATTTTCCCAAAGGGGGACCCCAAATATAGACCCCAAAAAACTATAATCCTTATTATGGGGACCCCAAATAATGTAGACTCTAGTTTTGGGAACCCTAAACCCTAATCCGTAAATCCGAAGCCTTGAACCCTATATATAAGCCTATCAAAACCCGATATATCCCCCATAACCCATTTTAAAGGTACCCTAAGTTTGGGAAACCCCCAACCCTAAAGCATCCTAAACCCTAAACTCTAGATAAGCCTTGTATACCCCTACGTATGCCCTATAACTCCCTTCGAAGGTATAACCCTGTATACTCCCAATCATATGGGGCCCCCTTTGTCCTAAACCCTAAACCCGAAACCAGTGTTAAAGCCAACCCTAAACCCTAAACCCTAAACCCTAAACCCTGAACCCTAAACCCTAAACCCTAAACCCTGAACCCTAAACCCTAAACCCTAAACCCTTAACCCTGAACCATTTGTTAAAGTTGCCTGAATGCTTCGATGGCTTCGCGGAAGGAACCCGACTTCCCTTGGATTGTGGTGGACCATGGAAGACTTGCAGGCAAGGCTTTAGGCTTTAGGCTTTAGGGTTTAGGGTTTAGGGTTTAGGTTTTAGGGTTTAGGGTTTAGGGACCCATTTAGTGTTTGGGGTTTCGGGTTTAGACCTTTATCAAAGGGCTCAAAAGGTGGGATGAAGGAAGGTGGGGTATAGGGAATAAGCCTCAACATAGTAGAGCATATAGTAAGGATCCTCTAGCCCACCTACCTTCATCCCACCTTTTGAGCCCCCTGACTTTAGGGTTTAGGACCAGGTAAGTTCAGACTCAGGCTGCGTGTTTGTGGGTCTAGGCCCCCTCACCACCCCCACACACACACACACCCACACACACACACACACACACACACACACACGCGCACACACACACACGCGCACACACCCACCCACCCACCCACCC
>CAJNIZ010002753.1:0-25296 GCA_905231905.1 Symbiodinium pilosum
TTTTTGCTGTTTGGGCGGGGGGCCGGGGGGCGGAGGGGGGGCTGGTGGGTGGAGGGGCTGGGGGCGGGGGGCTGAGTTTTTCTCCTTTGTTTTTTTTCTGTTTGAGCGGGTGGCGTTTTTGTTTTTGCTGTTTGGGCGCTTTTATGTTTGCTGCTGGGACGGGGAACGGCAGTTCACTCACTTACCGGCCTGCCTGGCTTGGTTGTGAGGGACCAACAACAAAAACAAGAAACAACAAACAACAAACAACAAAAAAAAACACGGGTTCCGGTTTAGGGATTAGGGTTGGTTAAGGGGAATCGACGTAGGCTTCAGAGTTTGAAGATTACAGAGTCAATTTGTTGTGCTACTGCTGCTGCTTCTATTCTGCAACTGAAGAACCCTAAGCCCGAAACCCTAAACCCGGGAAGCACAGCCCAGGATGATGCAGGCGAGCGACGTAACAATAGCATCTGCAAAATAACCCGAGTGGTAGATGCATAAAGGGCTTAGGGTTTAGCGCATATGGCAAGCCCCCTGCTCATACTCCGAATGTAGACTCCTGATTGATAAATCCCCGCTTTTAAGGACCTGAATATTAGGATCCCTGTTATAAGCCCCATCGAGGGAAGGGGGTTTATTCATCAGGGCCTACATTAGACTCTCAGCTACATTCAGGCACAAGGCGAGGGCTTTGGGCCGGAATTGCCACAGGGCTTACGCAAACACGTCGGAAGAAGCTGCCAGGCACCAGCGGCAGGGATTCCATGTTTTTCCTAGAGCCCTATACATACATCATACGAATAATCATATAGATATACCTGCAGTACATCCTTTTGAGGCCCCAAATGCCTAGATACTTAGGGTGCAGGGTGTAACCCAACGCTTGTCAGAAGCCTAATTTCACCCAAAGCCGGCCCTCAGCCCCAAGCTGTAAGTGAGACAGATCGACAGCCTGAAACCCGAAGCCCCAGGCCCTAAATGCCCCTAAGGCAAAAAAAAAAATCAAAAATCTTGAGCCCCCGGCCTCAAGGCCCGAAATCCTAATCCACAGCCATAGACCTTGCACCAACGCCAAACCCTCATCAATCGTCCTAGACCCTACATTGCAATACCCAAATTAAGAGTCCTAAACCTTAAACGGAAAATCCGAATCAACAACCCAAAGCCCTAGAGGCTAGTCAACAACGCCGCGCGGCAATTTTTCCAGCGGTGCCTCCTGCGTCACTGTGTTCTCGAGGGGCCTCGATGCTCCCACCCAATCAAAAAGGATACAGATCCCATGCCCTAAGGCTCCAAATAGCCCAATGTAGGTCATATTCATAGACTTTGGGGCCCAATGTAGGTATTATTGATAGACATGGAGCCCCAGGGATGAATCGAAGACTATGGTCCGAGCCACTCTTTGCAGACCCGCCCCAACGCATTGTTTTTGGCATTCTCCAGCAAGTCGTTTACCTGGCGGCTGTTGGCTTATAGAGTTGATACCCTAAACCCTAAACCCTAAACCCTAAACCCAGAATTGAAGCCTCTAGGATGAGAGTTTGGGGCTTTAGGTGTTTTGGCTTTGGGATTCACAGCATGTAGTGCTTTTGGGTTTGGGGCTTGGGGTTTTGCGTTTGGTTGCGGTGTAGAAATTAAGGGTTAGGTTCAAAACATTTTGTAGGATTGTAGGGGACTTGACATGGGTACTACCTGGACCCCAAAAGTATGTAAAATAATGGCCTTTATGGCTATTATTATGGGTCTAGGGCTATTATTTTACATACTTTTGGGGTTTAGGTACACCAACAAGGCTTTCACAAGAAACTGCATGCCTAATCCTCAACACATGATCCACAATGGTCCTGAACATTTCCCCCCCCCCCCTGCCCCACCCCCGGTTTGCCGGGAGTTGTTTTTCCAAGAATTCTGAGGGCCCACTTGGTGTACATTATGACTTCTGTCATAAACCTCAGCATTTCGTACTTCAGTCTGAAGCCATGAAGCAATGGAGGGATCCTCAATCTAAATTAGATGTGCGCCTTATTCAAGAAGTCTCTTCAAAGGAACATGACAAACAAAGCAAGACATACAGGACGCAAAGGAAGTCTGTAAGTTTCAGTGTGTTTGCCATGCTCGTGTGTTAACGTCTTAGTGCACAAAGGAAAACTTACAAAACCCAACATGTAAAACAAAAACACACACAGGGTATCTCAGAATCTGTTCAGATTTGCTTGATGTACTGCGTACAAATACGCAATCTCACATCCGAAATACAGAAGATCCCGAATCCCTTGGTATTCCTTCCAATCCACCTTATTGTTTCCGAACCCGCCCCCCTCATTCACCATTGAGGGCCATTCAATTGGCCCCCTTTACCAGTGACGTTGGCCTCCCTAATCCCTAAACCCTAAACCTTGTTAGAAGTCATCTTCCAGGACTTTCGTTTGTTTGGGGAGGTGGTCTGTTAAACTGGGTTGCTTTTAAGTACCCTAAAACAAGTTACTATAGTGAGGAAACGCTATCATTTACTATACAGATACTATGGTAACCTAAGCCTTTAACCCTATATATGCCAATACCATGGCAACCTAAGTCCTACATACCCATGTTGATGGTAACCTAATTTAAGTTCCTTAACAGCAACCCCGTCAACAGAGGGCTTACAATAACCAGATCGAAAGGCTGTCGGGGCAGTACAATGATCATGGTACCCTAAGGGTCAATGTAACTATATAATATGGGTGGTTGTCAAAATTATGGTCCCTTTTGGGCTCCATATTAGTATACGGCACCTACTATGTAGGGTACCCCAAAAAGGACCATAATTTTGATCACCACCCATAGCTACCTGGACCCTGAAGGAGGTATATGCGATCCAGCGCCGTTCATTGCAATCTGAATGCTTCCAGAAACACAAGGCTCCAATATACACCCTTGTATGCCACAGTATGTATGAACCCTACGGGATTCTGTTCAAGCGTGAGTGATGCGGAATATTCTCCGTGCTGGGTGACGGACGCAGCAAGATTCTCCCTGGACATGATAATGCTTATCTGTGTGCCATGATAATCCATGATATGTTCCCCGTAGCGAGCAACGCCAAATTTAGGTAAAACCATAGCCCAACACGTTTAAACGTAGACGAAGCCAATGAACACAGCCCATCTTCTACACAGTTTTAGGGTGAAGGTACCTAGACCTACTATATACCCTGAATAGGGACCATATACCCTTATCTAAATGGTGCAAGGAGGGTCCTGTCTTGGCAGTCAACTGTTGTTAAGACACCAGATCTGAAGCAGTGCGGGCCTTGTCATTGAAGGCGGAAAGCAGCCTCACGCTGCTGCGAAGGCTTGGGGATTGGGGCTTAAGTCTTAGGGTTTTTTGAGGCCTGGGGATTAGGGTTTTGTGCCCAGAGTTGAAGGTTAAGGGGTTAAGGGTGCAAGACTGCAGGTTTAGGGCTTAGGGTTTAAAGCTTAGGGTCAGTTCCATGGATAAACGCAGGATTCGGACTGCAGCTTGGACTCTTCTTGGGAGACAAACAACCAGAACCCTAAGCCCCTAAACCCAAACCCCTAGGGTTTAGGGTTTAGTGTTTAGGGCCTAGACCCCTAAATCCCTAAACCCTAAACCCCTAAAACCCCTACACAGCTTTGATTCTATGACATGTACGAGTGGCGAGCAGTATCGCAGACAAGGGGACTCGGGCCCTGATTTAGAAGGTTTATACTTGGAGGGTCGGGGGGGGGGGGTGTTCATACAGCAATCCTAAGTATACCCATGAGTAACCTACTTACTAAGTCCCCCTGACCCTCCAAGTAGGTTTAGGGGATCTAGGTTATGAGGTCTGGGGTTTAGCCTAACCCTAAGGCTCCAAATAGCCCAATGTAGGTCATATTCATAGACTTTGGGGCCCAATGTAGGTATTATTGATAGACATGGAGCCCTAGGGTAAGGCTATTACTACCGTCATGGACTTTATGGGCAAAGCGTGGGCTTTGCGGTAAGGTTTGGGATTCCACCACGGCGTCTCGAGGAGTATGAGCCTCGTATTACAAATCCTATTTCCCGAACTCAAAATCCTACCCTAGGGATCCAAATAGCGCGATGTAGGTAGTACTGTTGATGGATGAAATCTTGCACCACCTCCGGGCCTTAAACTAGTGTAATTCCTAGGCCTTTAGGGACTTAAGGTGGTGCAAGACTTCCTCCATCAACAGTATTTACAGACTTTAGAGCCCTATGTAGGCATTATTTGTATAGATGGATCCATGGGGCTAAGTCCTCAGCCCTGGCTGTTTCCCAATGTTACAAACTCGAACTAGCCTTGCGGCTGCAGTTGAATGAAAAGAAGTTTACCGATGACTGGGAACGCGTATTTCTCCGAAACTCCTCAACCCTAAACTCCTGAACCCTAAACCACAAGATCCTCACAATGCCCTTGCAATCCCCACATCCTAAACCCTCAACCTCTCTCTCTCTCCCTCTCAAATATGCTACGTCATGGGTCTACTTGTCGAATTGTAGGTTGCTGGAGTTAAGCTATGACAATGACTACATTCCGCAGGCCCATGATGCAAAGCAACATAATTTCCATATACGCAAGAGCGAATCGCCGACATATACACCATTCCTTGACTATTCCAAAATTCACCGAGGTCCATGCCTGTAAGGAACAAGACTTGCAACATTCCACAAATCTCAATGCCATAGTTCCAGGATTGCAAGACTTGGACTTTGGAGCTTTTCTCCCCTATGGTTTTGGAGATTCTTGGGCTCTTTAGCTCCCCTTATTATATTCATATAGACTATCCCTAGCTCCTCAGCTCCCCCCAATAGTATGAGTAGTTTTGGTCATGAAACTGATGGGTCTTGACAAGTATGGAACTTGGGTCTTTGAAATTCCGGAATTGGGGATTTTTGAGCCCTAGACGTATGGACCTACTAGTGTCAGGGCATGTCTTGGGGTCTGGAACACCTGTAAATAGCTGTGAAATTCTGCAAAGATTGGTGTTGCGTCCAAAATCTACCACAGATAACCAAGGTAGATAATAGATCTGAAGCCCTAAACCCTTAAACCCTAAACAACCCTACGGATGTCCAGATTAAGAGATCGTGACCTTCCCTTCTTGGCATTTTGTAGAAGTCACTCTGGTTTAGGACTTATGGTTTAGGCTTCAGGGTTGAGGGCTTAGGTTTTAGGGTCTCGGGCTTAAGGTTTGGGGCTTGGGGTTTAAACAGGTATCATTGCTTTTGGCTATGACCAACTGTCTTAAAGCCTAGATCCTACAACCCGAAGCTTTACCCAAAATATCCAATTCTATAAAACGGCAACAGCGGGCCCTGATGTCATGATGTCTATAAATCGCACCTACTTTTTGGTACTTGGACCGCTAGATCTACTCCAGACACTTTGAAGCAAACCTGGAGCCCGAGACGCCCCGAGCCCTAAACGTTAGGCCCTACACGAATCCTACCTGCAGGGTCAGGAGGCCTTGGTAAGTAGGTTAAAAAATCGGGGGAATTAGTGTTACTATATGGGTTGTAGGGGTGATTAACCTACTTACTAAGTCCCCCTGACCCTCCAAGTAAGTCCCGTCAACCATAAACCCCATAATTGATTTCAGGCGGCGTGTCTGACGGGCGCAGGAAAACCAGGCGGTCTCCAGGAAAAACGATAGTTGTCCATCGCTCCGGAATTTCCCATAGGCCTCTTACAATGTGGGTTACAGTGCAAGGATGTTCTCTGTAGAGGGCTTACATGGCTTTGGTGTTTGGAGCTCGTTGTAGTGCTTAAGGCTTAAATTGCAATTCTAGGCTTCGCGTTTGCGCTAGACCCTAAGGGTCCAAGTACTTAATGTCCATATACTTACCCAAAACCGATGCTATAACTACTACTACCCCAAAACCCAGGTACCTAATTATTGGGTACTTGGACCCTCTGGGAGAATCATGGGCTTACAGATGTTGTCCCGTATGACTTACTGTAGGGTTTACGGTCTTGGTTTTCGCGTCTAAGCTGAGTGGTTGAGGTACCTAGAATCTAGGTTGGCCCCTAAAACCCATTGAACAATATTAGTATATATGGTCCCCTATTATAACCATAAGGGAAAATATTAAATATCCCAGGAGCCTACCCAGGAATGCTTGTTGAATCTACCAGTGGTACCGGCATCCCCTGCGCCAAGGTAGGTTTCGGGCCCCTCTAAAAGCTATGTTTCAGGCTTACCTGGACCCTAAAAGTATGTAAAATAATGGCCTTTATGGCTAATTTTTGGGTGTTTAGGGCCATTATGGTAATGAGGATTGTATCAGGATTAAGGGGAATAAGAATGACTTGTCCCTGAGGCCAAGTTTATCGGGATGCTCTAGTAACGTCAGGCTGTTGTGGATGCAACCGTGTACACCTTGGTGCACACATGCCTCAAAAGAGTGAGGCATCTGCAAATGAGGCAACGCATCTACGTCGCCGTCCTAGCCCGGCGTAGATTACACCCTACACGGAAATGTTGAAGGTGTGCGAATCAAAGAAGAATCATAGGCTACGGTTTGCTGTTACAAGATTTAAAGAAAACCGTTTTAGGGTCTAGGCTTAAGGGTTTAGAATGGCATGCTGTCTTGGACTCGGGGAATGCAAACCAGGCCATGTAATGATGGGCCTGGAGTACTGAGTGTATTTTCTTGTAGCTACCTGATAACCACGAAGGAATATAAAGCAATGCTTTCTCCTGAACCCTAAACCATAAGCCCTAGACCCGAAACTCCATCATTCACTCTTCTACCATGAGGACAAGTGAAAGCCCAACGACCTTCACTGGACAAGCTTTGGACACACATAACCTGGCGGTTAGTCTGTAGTGGGGTAGGGTTTACGATTTAGGGTTCAGGGCCTTGGGTTGAGAGTTTAGGGTGTAGCGGGGTATAGTATACTATACGCCTTGGTCACAAAGCCATCAGAGTAGTGCTTCTTCGGGTCCTTGAACCCAGTAAAAAAAATATTATCAGAGTACCCATACTCAAAAAGGGGATAAAATCTTACTCTATATTTATTGGGGATCGCGGTATCCCCAAGTAGAATACTACTCACAATAACCAAAAAAGAAATCCATGGAGGCGTCACGTCGGCATCGCGAACAAACAACCTAAAACAGCTGCGCAATCAGAACCTAGATCAGGTAAGCTATGGTCTACACTCCTATAGGGTTTAGGGTTTAGGGTTTAGTATCTCCCTTAATAGCCCGTAATTCTCCCCTATATAGTCCCCCATATATCCCTTTAAGCAGTTGAGACTATAGATCATGTCAATCGTAGGACTTATTGGTTAGTAGGGAATAAGGGACTATCACCCCTATAAAAGCCGTATATGATGTAGTCCCTTACTGCCCAGTCCTGGGGTAGGTACAGGTCCCCGGGCCACCATCCCAAACTCTGAAGCGATAAGCCTCTAACCCTCAGCCCTCGCAAACCTAAAGGATTTAGGGTTACCCAAAAACCCTAGACCCTAAACCCTAAATCCCTACAACCCTAAACCCTAACCCTAGACCCTAAACCTGGTCACCCTATAACACCTGAACCGCATAGATACACTCCCGGCAACTAACATGGAAACTCAACAAGGGCCCTATAAAGACTACAGTCCTTCTAAAAGGGGACTGTATGGCTTTCCATGTTAGTTTGGCTGTACATCCTCAACCCTGACAGTGCTAACCCTGAGCCCCACACTGAGCCAGGTCAGGGGGACTTAGCAAGTAGGTTTCAGGGTTTAAGGTTTAGGGTTGGACTTGGTAAGTAGGTTAATAACCCTTATACCTCATAGAGTAACCCTAACTATCCCCATTTCAACCTAGTTATTGAGTCCCCCTGACCCTCAGAAGCCAAAACCTCAAACCCTAAACCTCCTCAGTAACAGTTGGGTAATAACTAGAATATGGTTATATATAGCCCGTAATAGGACCCCTAATGTAGACTGTTACTGGGTGGGGGCAGTACCCAACCTAAACCCTATATAATGTAGTGGTTTCCATTTTTGGTTTCCATTATTACCACAACACCCGCCTGTCGGTCCGGCTCCGCCATGGATCACAGCCACAGGACTGATGCTGTAGACGTTGCGCATGTTCCTCTAGGGTTTAGGTTGGGTACTGCCCCCATCCAGTAACAGTCTACATTAGGGGTCCTCTTAAGGGCTATATATAACCACATTATCATTAGTATCCAACTGTTACTGAGGGGGGGCAGTACCCAAGGTTTAGGGTTTAGGGTTTTCACGTTCGAAGTTTACTTGGACCTCCAAAAGACTCGCCTAAACCCTAAACCTGGGGAGTTAGAGGCTACATTGTCAGGAGGTCTAGGTTGGGTTTAGGGTTTCAGGTTCTAGGCCTTGCTCTCCAGAATGAGATTGAAGCATGCTTAGAAAGCCTAGCGTCCCCTAGAGGGTCAGGGGGCACCTTGTATATGTATATATATATATACTTACATAGATTGATAATGAAAATACTTGGAATCACCGTGAAGCTTTTAAGAGCTGTACGTATGCTTACGAGGTCCACCGGACCCTCGAAGCACCAATACCTACTTTGGGCTGTTTGGAGCCTTATGGCATGCGGGTATAGGGTTCGCTGAAATCCATGGCTAGTAGCGCAGCAGCCAGACTCATACGCCTGGTCGCACCGGATGGCTACCCTGCCAATTTCAAACTTTGAAGGTTGTTTTCCATACGTCATTGTAGCTTGCGGGCTTTAAACCCTAAACCCGCAACCCTAAAGCCCTAAACCCTGATCCAGGGCTTCGGAAGTTCCGAGGATGCGACTCGAAACTTTTAGGAGTGTTAACTTTCCAAGGTTGCGAGGACAGAGTGGTACGATCCCTAACTTCCGAACTCCTGTGCACATCATGCTGTCTAAGGTTGAAACCACAGGCCCCTAGCATGGGTCCTTAATACCTACTCTAATTATACCCTATCTGTACCGTGCAGGGTCCCCAGAATCCCCCTGAAAAGCCTATATGAGCCCATATTAAGGGCCCGTGCTTCTGACTTTAGATGGAGGGTCAGGGGGACTTGGTAAGTAGCCTAATAACCCCTATATAACCCGTATAGTAACCCTACTTATCCCTAATATTCACCTACTTGTTTTCATCCCCTTGACCCCCCAAGTAATTTTCAGCCAAACTACAGGAAGCTCAGCTGCAGCTGCAAAGCTTCATTGCTGGCCGAAGGCTCCTCAGCCGGGATAGATGCAGGGCCTAAGGGTTTAGGGTTCCAAAGTAAACCCTAAACCCTTTTAATGTCAAGCTATGAATCCGGGGCCCAAACTACAGGCCCAGGGCGCGCATCTTTGCCCTTACACCCTGAACCCATCCTGAAACCCCAACCCTAAAACCCAAACCCCCTAAACCCTAAATCCTAAATCCCAGCCCCTAATCCTTAAACCCCTACCTATAAACCCTTTGCCAATGCAAAGTTCAGGTCGGTTATGGGAATTTCAAGTTTACGGCTCCAAGGGCCAGTCCATAGGGACCATAGAAAAGGATTTAGGGTTTAGCCTATGCCATGAGTTTAGGATTTAGGGTTTAGGGTTTAGGGTTTTGGGGTTTAGGGTTTTAGGGTTTAGGGTGTAGGGTTTAGGGGTGTAGGGTTTAGGGGGCGTAGGGTTTAGGGTGTTTAGGGTTTAGGGGTTTAGGGCTTTATGATAGGGTTTAGGGTTGGAATCCTGGATCTGTGTTGCAATGATAGAAGCAAATAGCATGGACGATTGCAGGACATGATCTTATTAGTTGCTGTTCAGGAACTTGAAGCAAGTAAGCATAGTTTGGATAAGTTCCTGATAACATGGTTTCCCATGACGGAAACTTAATTTGGGTGCCTTAACAGCAAGCCAGACTAGCTATGCAGCCTGCTGTGAGAAGAGTGCTGTTGTTTGGCTCGCGAAGCCCCAGCGGGCGCCAAAGGAACGCCACTCCTCCGAACGTGGAAAAACAAACGAGTCTGCACGGAAGAAACACCCATGCCCCTTGCCTTCCCCTTTCATGGCGTGTTCCGTAAGGGGTTCCTGAGATGACGACTGAATTCCTTTATCTGCCGAAGGACGATGGCACCCATTTTTATCAACCCTAACTGCAGGGCAAGAAGCAGGCAAGCAGCTGGGCGCGACAAAGACATGCGAACATCTATACAGAAGCACACCAAAGTCTTTATGGAACACAGCAATCCCACAAACCAAACCCCAACAAGGACCGACTAACATCCCTAAACCCTAAACCCCAAACCCATTAAGCCTGCTACGTTCAACTCAGCGTCGTTTCGCGGCTTGGCGAAGTAATGGAAGAACTCAGGCTTGCTTGGGCAGCCCTGCCATTGATGACTCAAGGTTAGGTTTTTTTGCTTTGTAGGGTTGCGGCTTAGGGCTTAAGAGTTTACGGTTTGGGGTTCAGGGTTGGGGTTCAGAATCTAAGCCTGAGGGTGCCGCGGCTTGAAGGCGTACTGTCGTGGCCTAAGTTAAAAGCATTGCGAGGGCATGATATACCTTGGAAATCAGGCTACTGCATAACAGGATTCTAGGGCGTAGGTTCATGGATTCAAGATGTAGGGTGCTGTAGGCTAAGGCTCGGAGATCCACGGGGTGTTCCGAGAAAAGGTCCTGCATATACACACTAAACTATCATAACCCTTAGTGATAGGGGGGCTCCCAAAAAGGGGCATCGAATCACGGAGATCTTCAAGTTCTAGCTGACATGATGCATATGGGTTTTTTACATCTATTTATATATATATATACCCCTAAACCCCAAACCCTAAACCCTAAATCCTAAACCCTAAATCCTAAACCCTAAACCCTAAATCCTAAACCCTAAACCCTATAAATATTGTCTCATCGTGTTCCCTTGAAGGGAGCCATTGTGAAGCTGCATCAGAAGATGCCTGCGGCTGTCCCTCGACTTCACCTTCCTTGTAGCCGGCGATGCACTCCTGAGCTGCGGGGACTTGCCGGTTTCCGGTTTAGGGTGTAGGGTTTAGGGTTTGGGGTTTAGGATTTAGGGTTTAGGGTTTAGGGCTTAGGATTTGGGGTTTAGGGCCTAGGGTTTAGGGTTTAGGACTTAGGATGTAGGGTTTAGGATTTAGGGTTTAGGGTTGGGATGCCTGTTTTGGGGATTAGGTTTAGGGTAGGGGGAGTACCTACAACCGAATGATACTGTGTTGGGGCCCTAAACCCAAAACCCCAACCCCCCATCTATGGCAGCTAGCAGACAGGAGCTGGGATGCAGGAGCTGTAGCCCAAGAGCAGCGAGCCGTAAGGGCCTATAATATAAATAGCAAGAGTACCTAGTAATTCAAATAACAGCTGGCATAGCAACATGCAGAGTCCTAAGAATACTGATGTTGACAGAAGCGGTGAAGAGAAAACCTCTCAAAACGGATAAAGTCAGTATATTTGTTGTACTGAAGTCATCTACAATAGGGTAGTTTCCAGAGTACTGTCGTAGGGATGCTCACGATGTGACCCCAACATCTTATAATAGGAGTTGGGAAGATGCCTGATGGAGATTACCCGCCTGTAGACCCTCCTGCAACGGGCTTCCATTACAAAATTCTGTAACTTGGGTGCTGACCCCGTAACAGTCTAGATTGGGGGTTATTTTAGGGGCTATATATAGCTGTATTATAAGTGTTGTCCATCTGTTACAGAGTGGGCGCAGTACCCAAACTTTAACCCAAAGGAGGAGATAATCTTCCGATATATGGAGACCATGGTATCCTCAACAAAAGTACGATTCAGATCGTGATCTCAGGATGCGCTTCGCCAAATCCTGCAGCTAAGGGTTAAAAACACGCAAAAGTTTAGGGCTCAGGGCTTACGAGACTAAGATTTGTTGGCAAGTTGTACATGCCCAATTGCTTGCCCTAAACCCTAAACCCCTGACCCAACACTGAGCAGTGCCATTGACCACCTTCACCGTGCATGTTGGACGATGCCTATGCGCAGCTTTGAAACAGCGATATCCAGATCTAGCTGGACCTCCAAACAAATACCCATATTTCTTGCCTATACTCACATAATTTTGGGTTTCAGTGCTATGAAGAAGCATGTTTGGCAGGTCCAGGTATGCCTTGTGAATCCCATCCACTACATGCGACCGCGAAATTGTTGGTTCAGAGTTGGGATATGAAAAAGGAGGCGGCAGAAGCGCATAAGCAGCCCTTCATGTCCCTTTTGCCTTGATAAATAAGGCTAAGGTTTCAACAGGCTTCCATTCACAGACGCTAGGGCTCCAGATAGGGACTGTTTGCAGACTTGAGCCCCAGGATGTAACCCTATGTATCCCTCAATGCCCCAACAAAAGCAACCCCATAGGGGAGTAGCGTGTAGGGTTTGATGTATAGCGCTTAGGGTTTGGGGTCCCTTACCGAGATCCACAAAATAGTTGCTTGTAGCATTTTGGGATCTATCTTGGGCTCCCCCTATATGTATGGAAGCCATCTACACCTATATACAACTCCAGCGTAGGGCAGCCCCAGCTTCAGCAGGTTTTTAGGGTTTCAGGGTTTTAGGGTTCAGGGTTTACGGTTTAAGGCCCCAAATCTGCCATTCACAGTTTAAGGGTTTAGGGCCCCTGAAACTGAAGGCTAGCCTTCTGGCTCTGCGTCTATACACACGCTACAGTCTTAGCTGCCTAAAGGGGGTAACCCTAAACCCTACACCCTCAAACCCCAAAACCCCAAAACCTTGAAGCCTAAACCTCTAACGCTAAACCCTAAACCCTAAACCGTTATCCATAAACCCAAAACCCAAAACCCTAATCCCTAAACCCTAAACTCTTGAAACCGAGGGTCCAGGAGGATGCTTGCAAGTACCTCTGTGCAAACTGCTGCTGGGCCCGCACCTTTTGGAAAGGAATGCCTCAAAGCGGTTTAGGGTTTTAAGGGTTTGGGGGTTTAGGGTCTAGGGTTAGGGTTTGGGGTTTGGGGGTTTTAGGGTTTGAGGGTTTTAGGGTTTAGGGTTTAAGGGTTTAGGGTTTAAGGGTTTGGGGTTCAAAGCTTCAGGGTTCAGGGCTAGGTTCTAGGGTTTAGGGGAATCAGGTAGGCATAGGGTGCAGTGCTTAGGTCCTGAGATATCAGCCCTATAATGGATCAAATGGCGAAGAACATGGAACAGAAAATTGAAACGGGGATCATGCAGGGGTTATGGGGTTTAGTGGTAGGCATGTGCCGAAACATAAAAAAAAAGTGTTAATTACAATAGTAGCACAAAGAGACAATTCGATACCACCTGGCTCTAACTTGGTATTTTTCCTGTCTGACTTTTGAGTGTACTGCGGCCGCGTACTGGAATTACACCCTGCACCCCCAAGCCTCGCATATGAATTCAGTTTTCCGTGTGATTGCGCTTTATTGGAAATTCTTCGGGCTTCTGGACCCAAAGCATCCATATCACCTTATTTATCCCATATAACCTAAAACCCCAAACGCTATATGACCCCTATAGCAATTAAGGAAACCTTTGCTTTGCATCGTGCCGGCCAGGTGCGCACACAAGGACAGCCGGTCCAAAGTCAGATCGCAGGCCTTGCGAAATCTTTCGAGCTGCCCCTTTTCCAAAACCCCAGTGTAGGTAGTAGGGCTTTGGGTTTATGATATAGGCCCTTTGGGTTTAGGGTTTAAGGCTTTAGGTTTAGGGCTTTGGGTGTAGGCCCTTTGGGTTTACGAATTGGCTGTCGGGTTTAGGGCTTAGGGCTTAGGGCAACCTGATGCTGTTTAAAGACGTGAAGACACAAGAAAGCCATGTGCAACGAGCTCTCCGTATTGGATGCGTTGGTTGCTGCGGTTAGGGTTTGAAATCGAGAATGTACGCGAAGGGTTTTTTCAGGGATTGTTTTTTTGGTAACAAACGCACTCCGCCCAGCAAATTCAAGCACGATGCAACACAGCTGCTGTCCACAGAACATAGCACTGGAGAAACATGCGAGGGGACTATACATTCATTTCGCCTGCGGATGACGCGCCCAGTATCCTATATGTTTTGGAGCCACAGGACAAACGTTACTTTCGCGGATCTGAAGATGATTGCATTTGTGTTGGTTTTCATGTATTCTACTGCGTTCAATGATTGAATTCTGGTTTTCGAAAAAGCTGCAAGTTGACATGCCACGCGTTTAAGGGTTCAAAGGGCTTAGATCCTGCAGAACCCTACGCCCTAAACTTTTGGAGAAAATGCTGGCTGGCTAACCAACTCCCAGCCCATCTAAGAAGGGCTGTTATACCCCCGCCCGAACAGTCAAAACCTAAAGCCCTGAAACGTTTGAGCCCTCAAGCCATGAAACCCCAAACCCTAATCCACATTAGCTTGATTTTGGATTGTAGAACCCTAAACCCCCCAACCCATCCTTCCATGATACCACAGCGTATCCAAACATACGTGTCAGAGACCCTAAACCCTAAACTACAACCCTAAATCCTGAACCCCAACCACTAAATGCTAAACCCTAACCCCTAAACCTTAAGCAGTAAACCCTAAACCTTAACAGCCTCAACAGGATCCCTGAACTCTGAACCCCCCTATAACCCGCCTTCAAGCCAAAGTCGTCCATGAACTTGCCGAGCAACCCGTCCTCGAAGCGCGAAGGGTTTTGGGGTTGGAGGGCCTAAGGTCCAGGGGAGGTATTTATGGATATATATGTATACATATATACATATATATAGAGCATGTATGTGTATGTGACAGAGACTTCTAGGATCTATTTCACCACTTCCTTTTAGACCATAGCAATTCTAATACCGTGAAGGTTTCGTTTAGTTAGCCAGCACTTTACCATGTACAACAATTTCAGATGTTCGGAAGCTGTTTCACGACATCACTAGGCAATCCAATCCTAATCCTACTTTGGGCAAACCAGCCTTGGGTGTCACTATGTCCCCATCGACGGAGTACCTTAGCTACTGCTCGGCAGCGACAGTGGTTTCCCCAAGCAGGTCCATGTAGCTATATAGTATCTATCTGGGCCCAAGTAAATATGTGGCATCCCCTGTGGGCCCTAAGTATATATACTAGTACATTATATATACCTATCCCGTAATCCCCAAACCTTATGCTATATACCTACATGGACCCTTGGGGTTTGTGGTAGCGGTGCCGGCTGTGGTGGTGTAGTAGCAGAGTACTAGGAGCAGAAGCAGGAGCAATGGAAGCACGGGTAATATGGGGGTTTCCCAGAATTAGGGGTACCCATTTTGGGAGTCCCAACAATAAGGACTATAGCAGTCTGGGGGTCTATACTGGGATCCCCTATTTAGTTTCCATGGGGACAGAGGAGGAGAAGCAGAGGTGAAGAGTAGCAGCGTCGAACATTCTGGTGAGGCTTGGGTACATGCACAAGTGACACTGCAACTTTGAGGCTTGAAGGACGACCTTTCGACTACTCAGCACTGACGATGCAGTGAAGGAACGCGCGTTCCTAGGGGTCTTGATCTGGTCCTTCCCTAAGGGTCCAAGGACTGACATCTGGGGGGTGTTAGGGCCCAAGCACTAGAATCTGAATGGCATTTTGGACCTGAAGCCCTAGTGTTTCAGTCCTTCGACCCTCAGGTTTTCGGAAACACTACCCAAATCCAATCCAAACGGTCCCCAAACCCTAAACCCTAAACCCTAAAACCTAAACCCTAAACCATGGCGTCAGTGCAGCGAGGCACAGACGTGCAAACGCTCGCTCCAGGCTTCTCTTGCGGTCCAAATCCTGGACTTGCACATCCTCCTCCGCTGGGCTGAAGAGTTTAGGATTTAGGGTTTAAGATTTAGGGTTTAGGGTTTAGGATTTAGGGTTTAGGGTTTAGGATTTAGGGTTTAGGGTTTTAGGTTGGCCCCCAAAACCCATTGAAAAATTAGGGTTTGGGGCTTTAGGGTTTAGGGTTTAGGGTTAGGATGTTAGTATATATGGTCCCCTATTAAAGCCATTAGGGAAACTATTGAATTTCCCAGAGGCCTACCCAGTGGGAGGACAATCAACAAAGTGTGAAGGTTTTTTGGTGTCGAGTGCTAGGCTTGAGGGCTTAGGATTCGGGGCTTAGCAAATTCAGGGGTGCTTGAGGTCTAGACGTTAAGCCTGAAGCTCTTGGAGGTGTAGGTGTGGTCTGACACTTTGGTCTGGCTCAGGCCCAGGGTCGATGATTTGGTAGAACTCCCACAAAGGGGGGCTTGAAGAAGATGCTGTACCCAAACAGTAAACTCTAAACCCCAAACCCTAAACCCTAAATCCTAAACCCTAAAACCCCAAACCCTAAATCCTAAATCCTAAACCCCAAACCGTAAATCCTAAACCCTAAACCCCAAACCCTGAATCCTAAACCCCAAACCTTAGACCCCAAACCCTAAACCAGGAGACCTGGGCCAGCCGAAGCTAAGCTGCTAGGAGCTTCAGGAAGGACCCTTACCTGGGCCCCAAAAGTATGTAAAATAATGGCCTTTTATAGGGTTTAGGGTTTAGGGCCTATAGGGTTTAGGGTTTAGGGTTTAGGGCTATTCTTCTGGGTTTAGGGCTATTGTTTTACATACTTTTGGGGTTTAGGTAATGGTGACTTTTTGTAGCTAGTGTGGGGTAACAGGAATATTAAGTGTGGGGGGGGGGCTCTATACAGCTCTATGGATGGGTTTAGGCTTAGGGTTTAGGATTTAGGGCTCAGGGTTCAGGGCTAGGACTTAGGGAAACAGAATTAGTTGTCCCTAAGGGTTTTCTAGGGATGCCAAGTGCCGAGCATACACAGGAGCTTAGCATAGGTAGAATTAAGGGTCCCTTTGTCTGGGTTCTAGACGGTTATATAGGGGCTATGGGGAGAGACAGGGTTAAGGGATTAGGGTTTAAGTTGCCAACGAGCAAACACTGAGAATAGTACCCAAGAACCGTGAGGATTCTGTTATGGTTTAGATTGCAGGTGTGGTCTCTCAACTGGACACCCAGTATATAGACTCACCATTTGTTGAAGGAATCCTATCTACATGAATCAAAATCCAATACTAGGAAACCTTTGACTCACGCAGGGGAGGTGGTTAATCGTGTACGTAGAAACCGGAAAAATTGTTAATGCCATTCGCTCATAACCCTTATGATACAGCCAAGGATACTGCGGGAACAAACTCTACGTACTCTAATTATTTACGGCCCTACAGCGGCGCAGTCCTCCATGATGGGCAGAATCCAGCACCTTTGCAAACTGGGCTTGATGTCGATGGCTAATCTAGCAAGCAATGGAAGGAACGCCCTAAACTTGCGAACCCTGGAACCTAAACCGGCGACTACCGTGTGCGTTTAAAGGGAACTCTGTGATAGGCTACTTGGAGGGTCAGAGGGGCTACCCTAAACACTAAACCCTAAACCCTACTCCAGCCCGTGTAGCAACTCCAACACTTCAAGTAGGATGGCGTTGGTGGCCTTGAGACCTTGCTGCCAGGTTTTGGGTTTAGGGTTTAGGATTGAGGGGTTTTGGGGTTTAGGGACTAGGATTTAGCGTTTAGGGCTTAGGCCGCGCAACTGCTACGGGAAAGCTTCGGGTTCCCTTTTGGTGCCCTTTTGAGTGGTCTTCGTCTCGGTGACCACCACAGAACGAACTACACATGAGCCCTGGACTACAGTTGCATGGGTCTTAACTGTCCTTAGGACCCCCCTAAAAATTAAACTTTCAGCCTCCTTGTCGAAAAAATAGGAAACCCAACAAGGGCGGAAGACATCCAAGAACATATCCCGCTGTAGGTCCTCACCAACCTTTGAAGTCCGTAGCTCATATAAGCCTGCGGGTAGATCTAGAAGTCTTCCAAAAACTCACCCTAAGCCCTAAACCCTAATCCGATTGGAAGGCAATTCCAGAAATCAGTTCGAGACACAGCGGCAGGGATTACTTCCAGGTTTTATTACTTACATGGATCTGCTAAAACAGTAAACCGAACCTGATATTACCTAGCAAGAAATAAACAAGCTGTAACATTCTGCATGCTGCTACGCTCAACCCTTTCTCTCGAGTCCAGAAGATTAACAATGTTGCGCATCAATCAGGGGGCTCAAAAGGTGGGATGAAGGTAGGTGGGTTTTAGGATCCTTCGTATATATCAAATATATTGTGGCTTATTTCCTATACCCCACATTGAGCCCTTTGAATCACGCAGAGTCGCTCGTCGCCCGGAAATAGCTGCTCTTCGCGTCCTGGGAAGTCCTCGTTCATCAGACAAGCTATAATCTAAACTCATAAAATCCCCCTTGATAACACCTATAATGGAGAATCACACGGAAAAGAAAATGGAAAATGAAATGGAAACTGGGACTATAGGCGTTATAGTCCAAACTCATAGTATCCCCCTTAATAAGCCATATAATAGGAACCCTATATAGTCCCCTAGCTAGCCCTCTTAAGGCGTTTAGACTATAGCTCAGATTGGACACGGGAGTTTGGGGTCTAGAGTCTACGGCTTGCAGCCAAGTAGGGGCATGGGTGCCAGCTGGAGTTTCAGGGGCTTCGGTCACATGTTTTTCCTTTCACAGGGAAATTGATTAGATACCTAAACCCTAAACCCTAAAGATCTCCAGGGCTCAGGTGAAGATGAGGTTTTTAGGCTTTGAGGGCGTAGGTCTCAGATTTGTTGGGCTTGGCTTGAGTTTACGAGTTCAACCGGCTGTTCAACCGCGCTCACCCTAAGGGTCCATGTAGCTCTATAGCATATACCCGGACCCTTAAGTAGGTACAAGGCATGGGATCCCCCTTTGGCCCCAAGTATGTACTATATATATATACATATACATATACATAAACATATATAACTATATATATATATATAGATATACACCTAAATTCCCTAAACCCTATAAACCTTATCAACCCTATAAACCCTAAACCCTATTTACCTACATGGACCCTTTGGGTCAAGGATGAACCAAGCATCGATGCTCCGCATTGTGCCTCTCTGCAGCCGTAGGATCCGTACAACCTCGAGTTCGTAGTGGGGAATAACGGAATACATTGGGTTAAGGGCTTAGTGCTTAGTGCTTAGGGTTTAGGGCTTTGGAGTTTGGGTTTAGGCTTTAGGGATAATGGAAAATAAAATAAAAGCTACTACATTCTACTAGGATAAACATTGAGGCTTAGGGGTCTGGATATTTTGGAGGTTCAAATTCTTTGGTGAGTGAAAGCGCTGGGGGTTGAACGTATGGGGTTTAGAGGATTTGGGGGAGGTAAACCCTAAACCCTGCATCCTAAAGTTCAGGGTTTAGGGCTCAGGGGGGCGGCGTCCAAAGGTTTGAGGGCTTACAGTTTTGGAGAAACTTCTCACTCCCTACGGGCGAGAGATGCCCTAAACCCTGAACCCTAAAGCCTGAACTGGGAGGGTTGCTGGTGGGCGTCTGGGCCGAAGATTATGAGCAATGACCTGAACTCCTACTGTCCCTTCAATAACCTCTTATAGTAGTCCCCTATATACTCCCCTACATAACCCCCCTTCAAGGAGTTAGTCTACAGCTCATATGAGGTCCGTGCTCAGGCGGTTGGGCCATTGGGGCGTTGGAATGGAAACTTTCGGATCTAAATACCTCGCGTGCTTCGGCCTGTGCTATATCAGTTGTAAGCCCTAAACCCTAAGCCCTAAATCGCTGCAAGCAGTGTGATTCCTTAGGCAGATGAACGACCTGCATTCTATGTGACCAGATCAAGCAAGAATCTTGGACCCTCGCCTGCCCCCTTGCCAACCCTGAGCCCAAAACCCTAAGCCCTGAACCCTGATTACCTGAACACCAAAACCTGAAACCTTGAAAGAACGAATGCCTAAACCAAAAACACCTTACTCTAAAATCCTTTAGCCAAAAATCCTTAACCTTGAACCCACCCACGGCGCCTTGATGCCATATTTCACCGTCGGCTTGATACTCTCCAGAGTGGGTGTGGCAGGTTCCTCGGCTGTGACTAGCGGGTCTAAGGGTTAAGGGCTTGGGATCTGGGGCTCAGGGTTTGGGCTCACGGTATCGGGTAGAGTTCGCAGGGTTGAGGTAAAGGGCATTGGGCTTGCCTCTGGACCCCAAAAGTAAGTAAAAATAGTAGCCCAAAACGCCTAACAATAGCCCAAAAGGCCATGCCTAAACCCTAAACCCTAAACCCTAGGTAGGGCCACGGGAATGCTTTAAGCCTCAAAGACATTCAGCCTAAGGACCCTATCGCAACCAAAGTCTTCTCTGGACATCTAAATTGAAAGTGTTTGGGCTCTGGCGGATTTAGGGTTTAAGGCTTCCGCTTTAGAATTCGCATGTGCCATGGTCCAAACTCCAAGTATCCCCCTTAATATCCCCTATGGTAGTCCCCTATGAAACCACTTTTGAGGAGTTTAGACCAAAGCTCACGTCAAACAAGCTAGGGCATGAGTGCATCTGGAAGATTTTGTTTCTTAGGCCTGCCAGCCCCTGAACGCAGATCTCAAAATCCGAAACCCGAAGCTCTAAATCCTCCTAAGCCCTACGCTCTAAGCCCTAAACCCCATATGAGCTGTAGTCTAAACTGGTAGTCTCCCCCTTAGTAACCCTAGAAGAGTCCCCATATAATCCGCGACATAACCCTTTACAGAATTTAGACTCCCTAGACCCTAAACCTATAGCTCATGTGTCCGCTATATATGCCCCCTCTAAAAGCGTCCATTCAAAGCGGCCTTCCTCTTCTTGCCAGGTCTAGAATCCAGGGCATGGGCCTGTCGGGGTAACAGTGAGAGCGGGGTTTTGGAGTGTTGGGGTTCAAGTTTTGGGGTTCAGGGTTTAGGGTTTAAGGTTTAAGCTTTAGGGTTTAAGGTTTAGGGTGTAGGTTTCGGGCTCTGGGGCTTAGGTTTACTTTGGGTACTGCCCCCACCCAGTAACAGTCTATACTAGGGGTCCTATTAAGGGCTATACATAACCATATTATATTTATTATCCAACTGTTACTGAGGGGGGGCAGTACTCAAGGTTTACTGTTCGAAGGAAGGGTTGGCTAATCTGCATCCAAGTCTCAGAAGCCTACATTGTGGATTAGGGCGGCTTGAGAAGTATACTTGTAACCCACAAGCGACATGCAACGACCCCAGTCATCCCGTTATTGCGTAGCCTTCTTGCTAACTCCATGTGAGCATGATGAAAATGCGCGGCTGTTCATTGAGAATGGCATTGGCTTCAGGCGGACCCCCCACCCAGTAAAAGTAACTGGGCGGCATAATGGTGCTGATATTAGAACCCCCTTACATTCCGATTATACCACTATTACAGGGTGTGGGGTCCACTGGTCCTCCTCAGGCCCTAGACCCTAAGCCCTATTGACCCTAAACCTTGAACCCCCTAAACCATAACCCTATAACCCTTAAGATATTTAGCTATTTCTGGGTGGGGGATCCACCTAACTTGTGCTGCTTGCTGCAACCATGGCCAGCATGAAGCTCATACTAATTGAGGAGGTTCCCAAAATTAGGGATACTTTGTTGGGGGGTTATACGATTATATATTGGCAAGCCCCTGGAATGCTTAAGACTGACCCATTTCTGCGCGCAGACCCCTGGGTCAATGGTTTCGCGGGGCGGTGTCAAAAATGGATGGTTCTCGTGCACTTCAGCTGAACAGCCCAAAAATCATATGAGCCATTGTCTAAACTCCTAGTATCCCCCTTAATAACCCTTATACTAGCCCCCTATATAATCCCTTATATAATCCCCTTTAAGGAGTTTAGACTATAGCTCATATCAAATCGGATCTCTTTTTTCTGAGGCCTGCTAGTTGCTGGAACGCTTAAGTCAAGGAGTCACACGACCTCGGAAAACCTCGAGGCCCCTGGCTCACTGACTTGAATTACCCTAGGGATCCAAATAGCCCAATGTAGGTATTATTTACAGACTTCGGGGCCCAATGTAGGTACTATTTATATACTTGGATCCCTAGGGTTACGCCTTCCAGCCACTAGAGGCCGCCCACCGCTACTGGCTGGAATGCCGAAGGGGGTCTTCGAGGACCAGGAAAACTTGGGAGACCTCGGAACCTGACTGACTGACTTAAGCATTCCAGCCACTGGCAACGGCGCCTGCCGCTGCCACACCGCCAGCAGCTGGAATGCTTAAGTCAATGAGTCAGGTGCTTGCCGAGGTCTTCCGAAATCTTCCGATGTCTCCTGAGGGGCTTAACAAGTCAGGGAATTCCGAGGTCTCCTCAGGTTACCCGGGGTCCCGGGAGACTTTGAAATCTTGGGAAGGTGGTCCCAGCCCAGTGTATGATGAGCCTGTGTGGGAGCACCCTCATCAAAGGAAAACCGTGGTCAAGAAACCATAATGAGCTATAGCCTGAACTCCTAGAATCCCCCTTAATATCCCCTATAGTAGTCCCCTATATAACCCCCTTTTAAGAAGTTTAGACAATAGCTCATATGAAGCCTAGCATCACCATCTAGTTAATCTAGTTTTTGAAATGGTCCAGAGATTCTGCCACTGAACCCTCAACCTGTATTACAAAACCCCTAGACCCTTAAATCTAAAACTCAAAACCCTTAAACCCGAACCCTTAACCCTAAACCCTCAAACCCAAACCCTTAAACCCAAACCCTAAGCCCTCAACCCTTAAACCCTAAACCCTTAAACCCAAACCCCCATCTCCAGCAGCCTTCACAGTGAACTTCAACACAGGGAGATGAGGAAGCTCCACAGTTGAAGAGGTAGTCGCTGCGGCTGGGCGACCCATTTGGCGAGCGACCTGCCAGTTGCTTGTTGTTGGTGTGTTTAGGGTTTAGGATTTAGGGCTTAGAGTTTAGGACTTGGGGTTTAGGATTTAGGGTTTAGGATTCAGGGATTAAGGTCGTAGATCCAGGTTGGTGATGCATTCTAGGAACCCCTCGAAAAGGTCTTCAAATTTCTGGACCGGCCCCCCCTAGAGAGTGGCGCGGACTGAACACGCTGCACTAACAGCCTTCTTCTGCACAAGCTCTTCATACCAAGTAGGTATGCTAGGGTCTAGGGTGTAGGTTCTAGGTAGCTGTACTAGGAAGGCACTTGCTTCATAATCGTAATTATACACGATTGTAGGATGTTAGCTGGCTACAATTTGTTTTTGCCACCAAGGTTCTATAACACCATGCTAACGCTATGCACAATGCACTCTCGACGCAGCCCACATGTGATCCATCAAAACCATACTTCACACTCCACAAAACGTGAAATGTGCTATTTTGCCGAACCTTCTGCTGGTCTGCCCGGGCGTGCACCCATCTCAGCCTAGGTAAGGTTCAAGGTGTAGGATTTAGGGTGGGTACCCTCGCCTGTGTATGCGGATTTCTCACCCTACTTGAAACTACTCATCAGCCTCCAAGGAGGGAAAACATGAACAACCCAGGCAAGCAAGTAGAATACGAGACACATGCGTTATCTGTACCAGCATGATTTTATGAGACTGGTGGGCAGTGCGCGAGTATACCTTGGGTTTCTCTACGTTGCTCCAAACCCTCAACGCCGAACCAAATTCGAAGCGTAGATGGCCAAGTTTGTCTTGCTTGGGACCCTATGCCTGAAACTTCAAAAAACCCTAAACCCTAAACCTAACCGAAACCCTAAACCCTAAACCGCTTGTGCCCTGAAGCCACAGGTTCCTCCAAACTGTTGATACTAAAAGTCCTGCATGACCTGGTTTAGGGTTTAGGGTTTAAGGTTCAGGTTTAGGCTTTAGGGCATAACCTGGTTTAGGCTTTAGGCTTTAGGGTTCAGGGTTTAGGGCATGACCTGGTTTAGGGTTTAGGGTTTAACTGGGGAGGGTTCAGGGTCATTAGTATATCCCTAAACCCTAAACCCTGAACTATCATACCATAATTCCCATGGTTTAGGGTACTTGCGGTCATTCGGGATTGTAAGTATCCACCCTATTCAGTAAGTTGCACGACATTGGTTGTCCACGTAGCTTTTTTAGCCCGAATGATCTACCCTAAACCCTAAAAACCTGTATATGGGTACCGGGACACCAAGCCATAAACCCTCGAACTGTTTAGGGTTTATAGGGTTTACCCTCAACCCCAAACCCTTCAAACAAGACAAGGCAATACTGGCTGTGCGGCAGATCGGGTTCGCCATCGAAGGCCTCTTTGTCCCATAGGGAATGAGGGAATGCTAAAACCTATACATAATACATTCCCTTATTCCCTGCTGAGAACCAGTAGGGTGTAGGGTTTAGGGTACAGGGTGGTACCCCCACCTCTCAAATTGGGACCCTGTCCTGATCTTTTGATAGGAACAGGGTCCTTGTCATAGGCATAAGATGATGTCAGGCTAAACCCTAAACCCTCGTAGTGAAACTGCTTACAGATCCGGAGTTCAAGGGGCAATTATGAACAAAGTTGGCAACCCTCCAAAAAAGGTTACAAGCAGTTATCACTACAGCTAACCAGTAACAGACCCCGAATACCGCTAAATTGGGCCTACATAGATCCTATTTTCTTTTTTGTGCACTTGGGGGGGGGAGGGGTCCTGGTGAAGTTTTAGGATTCAGGGTTTAGGGTTGTCGTACAGCTGAGGGTTTAGGGTTGCTTCCCGGGAACTCTTGACCCTCTTCAAAACGGAGGGTCATGGAAACCCCAACCTCCAAAAACAAGGAGCACATCGCAGCCATATGATATGCACAGGCTCCTAACCTCGGGTCTAGGGCTACTTAACATCCTTTAAACTAGGGTGTAGGATTCAGGGCTTAGGGTTTAACCCTGAACCCTAAATGCTAAACCTTGAACCGAAGCATTTCTGGAGGACAGGAATCTGCAAGGCGTCATTCCTACAACAACCCTGGCATCAACGTGAAACCCGGGCCAGGGGGCTGTAAAGGCGTTATAGCTAGGTAGGTGCATTATGAAAGACTAGTGCTACATACAGGAGTAGCCGAAAGGGACGATAGGATACCACACGGCTATAACTTGGGCCTTTGCCTACCCAGAATTATGGAAGAGGTAAACCCCGGGTTAGATGGATGTAGAGTGTTTGGGAGTTAGCGACGTATACTCCCCCAAGCAGACACAGAAAACCTTGTAGACCGTGTTTACAAGGACAGTGGTCTTTGTAGAAAGCTTTCGGGGTTTAATTCTACGTACCCTAAACCCTGAACCCTAAACCCTGAACCCTAAACCCTAAAACTTAAACCCCAAAACCTAAACCTTAAACTTCTACTTTCAGGGAAGGACTTTTCCGTAACCCCCACTTCTAGACCGAGGTTGAGTCAAAGCTTTACTGGGTTGCTGTTAAGGAACTTAAATTAAGTTACTATATTGGGGAAACCCCATTATTTACTATACATACCCATTATGGTAACTTAATTTAAGTTCCTTAACAGCAACCCAGTTTATGG
>CAJNIZ010002754.1:13590-25295 GCA_905231905.1 Symbiodinium pilosum
CTAGACCCTAAACCCTAAACCGCAACAAAGGGCCCTCGGGTGATGGCCTCCATTCCGCGTGCTCTCCACGGCAAGGACTGAACAGAAGTGAGATGTTCTATTGTCTAAGCTCCTTGAAGGGGGTTATGTGGTTGTTTCTCAAAATTAGGGGTACTTTTTGGGGGGTCCCCAGAATAAGGACAATAGTATATTGGAGTCTATATTGGAGTCCCCTATTTAGGGAAACTACCCTTTAGGAGATTATATAAGGTTTAGGGTTTTGTGTCTAAGCTCCTTCAAGGGGGGGTATATAGGGGACTACTATAGGGGCCATTAAGGGGGATATTAGTAATCTAGACTATAGCTCAGATGGCTTAGGGGTTGGGGTTTGATGCCTTCACCGGGGGTTTGGGGTTCAAGGCATACTCAGCCTTTTTTGGTGGGGCTGGAGGGTGGGTCACGAGTTGGGGGTTTGCATTTTTTAGTAAGATGGGTGAGGGGGGGTTGGGTATAGAGTTTTTTTCTAAGGGTTTGAGGGTTGGGGTATAGGGTTTGGGATTTGAGGCCATGAAAACTCAGTTGTCATGTAGCCGGGCTCTTTCACAAGAAGGTTACCAGGATGTACAGGTAAGTCTCTGGCTTTCTGACTACATGGATTAGGGTCGATAGGGTTTAGGGTGCAGGGAAGCGAATCTGAAAAATTGTTGAGGGCTTAGGGTTTAAGGGTGCGTTGCGCCCTGAGTTTAGCTGGACCCTGGATGTGATGCCTGACATGGAAGGGAAATCCCTAAACCCTAAACTCTAAACCCTAAATCGGGAGTCTCCCAACATACTGCTTCCTAGGCCAGGGCGGGTAGAGACTGGTTTATCAAGGTTTTGCGCTTGACTGGGTTGCTGTTAAAGAACTTCATTTAAGTTACTCTGAAGGGGGAACGTTGTTAATTACTATATATATATATATACACACCCTTTATGGTAACTTTAATGTAAGTACCGAAACAGCAAACCAGTTTAGGGCACCAGCGTCTCTTATCGCCAGAACGCAGATCACTTTGGCCACATTACTTCGCGGAGCCTGATTGCACTTCTTTCTCTTCTCCTAAGAGCTAAAAAAGAACTATATAACTATATACTAAATGATTTAGGGTTTAGGGTTCAGGGTCTAAGGCCAAACTTGGACCCAACCGTGTGGATGACCTCGTTTGCGGTGAAAAGACCATTGCCGGTTATGGGATCGGCCTGGCTGCAATGCCGACGCCTGGCCCAACACCTTGCTGCGCTAAAGCCTTGAAGGAAGTCAAGTTGCGGCCTGCCCCGGAATCAGCAATCCACTCAACCTGGTACCTGGACCCCAAAAGTATGTAAAATACTGGCCTTTATGGCTGTTATTCTGGGTTTAGGGCCATTATTTTACATACTTTTGGGGTTTAGGTATGGACCTGACTGGGAACCTGGCAGTAGTTGAGCCCGAGCCTGCCATTAGCTCCTGAAGCTCCAGCTAACTCAGAACATGAAGACGAGCTGCCCCCTGATACTGGGTTGCTGTGAAGGAACTTAAATTAAGTTACCATAATGGGTATATATAGTGAATAATAGGGTTTCCCCATATATAGTAACTTAATTTAAGTTCCTTAACAGCAACCCAGGATAGGGAAGCAAGATTAATCAGGGAAGCGACTAGTGTAGAGCACAGATTAGCGCATATGTATGCACGCAAGACTGCTAGAGTGAGACACGATCCGCTGCATGACCGTGGCGCACTTCCTGTAGATAGTCATAGAAGTATCCATATTCTTTTCCATTCCTTCATTCCCAGCTAACCAAAGGCCAGATATGCCAGAACCGCCAGAAGCTTCAGAAAACGAACACGTTCTACAGACCCGTGGCTCCCCTTTGCAATTGTGAGTTTAGGGTTTAGGGTTTAGGGTTTTAGGGTGTAGGGTTTGAGACTTAGGCATTCCTATGTGCACATTTCCATGTAAACCAAACTGCCAAGGATTTCAGCTTCAGGGGTTAACACAAGGATCTAAACAAGTACATAGCAATATCATTGTGAGGTCTATTTGAGGTGCCCTTTAGCATATGTGTACATGAAAACTAGATCCGTACTATTGGTCAACTATCCAGGACCCCGGAGAAGGGTCTACTTGGAGGGTCAGGGAGGCTCAGTAAGTAGGTTAATAAGGGGGATAAGTAGGGTTACTATATGGGTTATTGGGGTTATGAACATACTTACTAAGTCCCCCTCCAAGTAGGGGCTTGGGGCTTTCCGTTTCCGAAATCAAGCAAACGAGTCCTCACCAGCCCTGTCTCCAATCTAAAGTTCCAAGTATGGGCCCCTGAGATGGGCCCTTGGTTCTTTTAGGGGCTGCTGAAATGCCTATGTAAGACTTTCTGCCAACATCTTTTGCAGAAAGTGCATAAGCCCTAAACCCTCAACCCTAAACCCTAAACATGCTGTAGTTTGGCAGCTTGAGACCTTCAGACCATGCCCATCCCCCCCACAAACCCTATTCTCTATAATAAGCAGAAAATATTGCAACCCAAAACCCTAAATCCTATAGCCTAAACCTACCTGGACTCCAAAACTAGGTAAACTAATAACACCAAACCACTAAAAACAGCCAAAAACAATGATTCTACATACTTTTGGGGTGTCGGTAAGCCCTCGACCCTAAGCCCTACACCCTGAGCCATCAGGACTATAGACCCTAAACCGTAGGCTCCCGGATCCAGGTACAATACCCTACACCTTCTCAGCCCGAACTTCTACTTGCAGGTTCTTGGGATTTGGCAACTACTTAGAACTGGGTTTATAGGGGTTACACAGGGTTTATATAGGGTTATATAGGGGTATATAGGGATGTATAGGGTTTAGGGTTTAGGAGTTTAGTGTTTAGGGTTCAGGGTTTAGGGTTTGTAAGCCAATATAAGTCCAGTCCGAGGATTAAGTAAGGCTATAAGCTCTTTTATAAGTAGCTACTACATCCCATGAACCCTCAAGTACATCCTATACACTGCGGACCCTCAAGCTGAATCCCCATAAGCCATCCAACAACCCTCAATCCAACATCAGAAGCCTAAACCCTAAATCCTAGTTAGGCAGAGCCAAACTATCCTAAAACCAAACAACTCCAAACCCTGCAGTTGCAGGCCTTAAGCATGCAGGCCCCAACCCTAAACCTTAAGCCCTTATAGTCCCCCTTACACAGATAGCATATGGGGTAAATGGGAATCATTGTATGATATTGGGCAATTCCATATTCTGTCTACTTAAGGGGGACGATAACCTAAACCCGAAACCCCACAGCTGAAACTCTAAACCTTAAACCCTCTAGGCCTTGATCCTCTCAGCTTTGGCAACATCCCACAGCTCTAGCTGATTCTGGCCGGCGAGAGCGTAGAGTTTAGGGGTTTAGGGCTTGGGGTGTAGGGTTCAAAATTATGTGCCAAATACTTAAAACGATGGAGACTCAAATTTGGACAAAGAACATGGGAAATGACGTGGATGTTGATGTTATACAGGGGTGTATAGATATTCTACTGTGGCATCCAAAATTGTGAGTTCCCGCCTGAGAATTAATCCCCGCACCCCTTAATAATGAATGTTCCCCGGAAATATAACCATGCATTATTGTGATGGCTCATTATTCGGCAGGGGGCGGAGTTTTTTGGGGCGAGGCGCTTTCAATCAGCAATTTTGGTGTGTTGTACTGCGGGGCGGTAAAGAGTTCAAGGGGGGACTACTGGCAAGGGTTCTTCTACAGTTCCTTCGATGAAGGTTACTTTATGAGCCAGGGTTTGAAGCCAAACCCTAAACCCTACATGGGTGGTTGTCAAAATTGCGGCCTCTTTTTGGATCCCTTCTATAGTACGGCACCTAATATGTAGGGTATCCAAAAAAAAGGACCACAATTTTGACAACCATCCATATACGTCTTCAGCATCTGGTGTGGGCCCGTTGGACTTCAGTTTTTGGGCTTAAGGTCTATGGGTGTAGAGTCTAGCTTTATGGATGGGGCGCGCTTCGGTTCAGGGTGTATTGGTTTAACGCTATGGATTTCTGATGTGTATGGGTTTAAGGGGTTTAGGGTTCAGGGTTTAGCGCTGAGGGTTCAGAAATCTGGGTCTTGAGGGATCTTGCGACAGAAAGACAGTACTGGACCCCTGAAGTATGCAAAGTAATGTGTGGACTTCATTTTCAGCGTAGTTGAACACACCCTAAACCCTAAACCCTAAACCCTGTATGATCCCCAGACCTTACTTTCATAGACTCGACGTGGTATTACCTTGCTGAAGCCCAGCATGGAAGATGCAACAGGCCCTGTTACTTCGGGAGGGTGGTTTCAAACATAGGTGTGGAGAATCTGACGCATTTTGCCTCTCGGAGGTCGCATGTGTTGCCAGCATGTGAGCCCCAAAACCTTTCAAAACGAGTGTTCCATTGATGAGGTTCATGAAGAGGTATTGCCGAAAAGAAGACCAAGACGAGTCATAGTCGAAACAGCTAGTACCCACCAGTAGCCCGCATAATACTCTCCTATATAATCCCCGATTTACCCCCCTTGAAGGAGTTTAGGCTATCCTAAGGGTCCATGACTCAAATAATGGGCCTTTAGGTCCCAAAAACCATTTATATTATTAGATTGTAGCATTTGGATCCTAAACCCCCATTATTTCAGTCCTTGGACCCTTACTTAAACCCAAAAGTAGGTAAAATAATAACCCCAAACAGTTAGATAAAGCCAAAAGGGCATTATTTTACATACTTTTGGGGTTCAGGTAGGCTATAGTACATGTGAATATCAACTATAGGATGACAAGGCCCACATGTTGCTGGACTCAGAGATTCGGCGCTAAAAGCAGATGTTCCGCCGCCTATCGGGAGCCAAGTTTAAAGCTTTCTTCTGCGATCTACCTGAACCCTACTTTGAGGCTCCTGGGACTTAGTAACTACTTATAACTGGGCTTATAACCCTACTTGTAATTTCCCTAAATGGGCTTATAGGGGTTACCCTAATTATAAGTAGGGTTATAATCCAGTTATAAGTAGTCACTAAGTCCCATGGGCCTTCAGGTAGGTGTGCACACGAACTGCAGAGGAAGGTACATGCGCTGTCGCAAAGCTCCAATAAAGGGTTGGCGGTCAAGGTTTAGGGTTTGGGCTTTGGCTTAGGTACCAACCTTTGTGTTGTCAACTTCACACTCTGGGCAAAAGGGAGGACGCGAATTGTGGTCAAGCTGGCCAACAAGGTCCAGGGTTTAGGCCTTAGGCAACAACATACCCACATAGCTAATGTCCTTCAACTCAAAAATATATAATTGCAGATCAAGGAAGAAAGCCAAGGCTTTTGCAGCCTTTGCCCCGTTCGGGGTAACTGGTCCTCTTGTGCTCTTGTGCCCTTTCTGGCCGGATGCTGGCATGCGACTACACCAACTTCAACCACGACCGTATGCTCTGTAGCACACGCCTAGCATGCTCTATAAGAACCCCGTGACCTCGGTCAGAAGTAGTCAAACTTTGGGCAACCAAACGTCATTTGGATTACCCAAAGGAAAGCCCTGTAGGCGTAGCTGTCCATATGAGCAACCATTTGGGGTGAGGTCGTGTGAGGTGACTGAACTGTGCTCTTGGCCTGCCATCCCTTAGTGTATAAGACCTAAACGCAAAACCATATGAGCTGTAGTCTAAACTCCTAGTATCCCCCTCCATAACCTCTATAGCAGTCCCCTATATAATCCCTTATAGAACCCCCTTTAAGGAGTTTAGACTATAGCCCATATGCCATATGGGTTTAAGGTTTATAGGGTTTAGGGTTGAGGGTTTTAGGGTCTGAGACCAGAACCCCTAATCCCTGACCTTAGATGGTAGTTGGTATTGATGGGCCAACATCTTTTCAGGGTTTAGGGTTTAGGGCTTTGCAAAGCAAGAAGAGCTTGCCATTCATCCAGCCTGCTCCTTAGCATGGGGCAGAAGAGTACTCGGCTCTACTTGCGACGCAAAATTGGTACCTAAGGGTCCAAGCACACAAGTGCACAGTAATGGGTACCACAAAGGGACTATCTTAGGTATATTAAGGCCCCTCATAACTCCATACGAATTAAAGAGCTATTACCGTGGCGGGGATTGACGTAGTAGCGTACCTGGAAGAAAGCCCAAACCCTCTAGACCCTACAGTAGAGATCTACAAGTTACAAGTTGGAACATGGAAATACGTGGATTCACACTGCGTTTCCCTCTTCCTCAGTCCCTAAAACCTAAACCCTTAAACATCGCGCGGGAGATGTACAGATGTTCCGGCTCTCTGGCTTCGACTTTAGACTCCTGAATGTCCGGCAACTGAAGATACCTTTTCAGGGTCTAGGGTTTAGGGTTTAGGGTTTACGAATCAGGGTTTAGGATTTAGGGTTTAGCACTGACTTCTCTCTTTGTTCAGGGAAAGTATCCGGCACTCCTCTTTTAGGACATGCTTCTCCAGTTATTCATCCTTTGAACTGGATACCTCTGAAAGACTCGGGGGTCAGAAACGGATCCTAAACCCTAAACCTTAAACCCTAAACCCTAAACCTTAAACCCTAGAGCCTAAACCCTAAACCCCAAATTTTCCTGCTGCTGAAACCATGACTCACGAGTTGGAGCTGGACATTTCGAACAATTTGACCTGCCGCCAAAACCAGTACAGTCTAGAATAGAGGTCATATTAACACAAAATATACATATGGTAGTTTCCCAAAATTAGGGGTACCATTTTGGGGGTCCTTATAATAAGGACTATAGTATATTGGGTATATTGGGGTCCCCCTATTTAGGGAAACTACCATATATATATATACATAACTACATCACATGAAAAGTGTCCAGCTGTTGGGTGGGTGCAGTAACCTGAAAACCTACACCCTGCCGAAATTGTTGACTAACTATCCTGGCTTCGCGTGCTGCACTTGGGACCCTTTGGTTGACTAGACATGGGAGCTTCTCAATCTCGCGTGCCAATCGGGATAAGAAGCTATCTCTAAACACCGTTGAGTGTCAAGGGTGTTACTGCATGCTACACAGGTATGAATGCAACAAATTGAACGCTAAACCCTAAACCCCAAACCTTGGGTACTGCCCCCCCCGTCACTAACAGTTAGATAATAACGATAATATGGATATATAAAGCCCTTAATAGGACCCCTAATATAGACTGTTACTGGGTGGGGGCAGTACCCAACCCAAACCCGAAACCCTAAAGCCCTCAACCCCCCTTGAGCATTGCATAGGGCCTGTCTTAAGCAGCTCCCACGAGGAGGCTTGAAAACGGCAGGGGCGGCAAAGACAACCAAAAAGCCAGGGTTACGTATAGGGTTTAGGGGATTACCTAAACCCCAAGAGTATGTAGAATAATGGGCTTTTGGGCTATATTTAAGGGTGTTGTTTTACCTACTTTTGGGGTCCAGGTAGTTATGAAACCAATCAGCACTAGTAGGGTCTAGGGATCAGGATTTTGGGGTTAGGGGTTGCAGGTAGGTTTAGTGGATTTCAGCTTAGTTGTCAGGGCTCATGCGACCTCGGGGCCCTTCCTCCAGATGCAGTAAGGCTCGTGTAGAAATCACTTGTCTCAATCGTAGGTTTCATGCATGCTCGCCCCTGGTTGTTGGGTAGCCTCCAAATTCCTTCTGCTTGCATGACTGGAGCCATACAGCAGGATCCAAGCAATGCAAGTCAGAGGACCCAGAACTTTCCAAAGCCATTTTGAGCAGAAGAAGGACACTAACGTCAGCGTAGAAATCTTTGTAAAGTCAGTGCATATTGCTGCGTCGTGCTCAGAATCTGGAATTATCTTAGGTGTTGCTCCTGAGGTCAAGATTTCGGAAAGTCTTGAGAGATCTGCATCGCAGGAGCCCCCGACTGAATTTGTTGTGGAGACGCGGTTCGAGCGCAGGATCTTTCATGCGGCAATTCTCAACACGGTACCTCTATCACGCACTCTTAAGAAAGAAGGTCTCAGTACTTTCAAGTTTACCTAGGACAACGCATTTAGAAGTAGAGTAAAGTTCTCTGGCGATACATGTACCTCGATGCGATGCAGGATTCAAAGCAAGCAGACTCTTCTTCGCGGTTGAGGGCTTATGATTTCAAATGCGGGTGGCCGTGAAACTCATTGCTCCTCGCCAGCATGAGAGCGTCATCAAAACATGAGCTATCATCTTTGATAGGACCCAGACCAAGGGACCACCCAGAAACAAACAGGTCCCACGTAGATCCTTCAGCTGAATTGGAGGGTCAGGGAGACTTGCTAAGTAGGTTGATAAGGGGGATACATAGGGTTAGTATATGTGGTACTGTGGTTATTAACGTACTTACCAAGGCCCCCTGACCCTCCAAGAACAGTCCTCCGGCTAAAATCCCCGCATCCGGATTGAGGGCGAATGTTTTAAGGTTTACAGAGGGCATAATCAGTCCTTTGTGATCCTAAGTAGCAAAAACCTTTGGAGTTTTGTTGCTATAGCCTACAAAGATCAGGCAGGATTTAAGGTCATAATAGTCCGAATACCAAATAGTCATATGATTGCCCCAAGCCTGTATTATAACTACAATTGCCGAAAAACCAAGCACCTAATCGTGGGTAGGAACACCGTGGGAACTATAACTATTATTGCTATTATTACTACTACTAGCATTACTATTTTGACTTTATGACTATGATGACTACTTCGACTAGTATTATTGCCAGTGTTGTACATCTACAGTGGGACCTAAACTGTTTGAATGTGTCACATGGCGCAGTGCATCCCTGGGTTTAGGGCTTCAGGCCTTGGGGTTGAGGGCTTAAACCCTGAAATCTGAAACCCTAGAACCTAAACCCTAAACCCTAAGCCCTAAACCCTAGACCCGAAGCCCTAAACCCTAAACCCTAAGCCCTAACGCTAATCCCTAAGCCCCTAAGCCCTAAGCCCTAAACCCTAAGCCCTAAACCCTAAGCCCTAAACCCTAAGTGCTAAGCCCTAAACCCTAAACCTTCGCTCATGGGAAGTTCACGGAAGCCGCAATGCCGAGGAAGTCAGGGGGCTCACGTAACAAAACTCATGAAGGACCCAATGGACCACGTGCACGTGAGGATCCCACAGCTTGCATGTATTTCAAGATTCTGCAATACATCACTTACTATGATTAGTAGTACTACTATTATTACGACAATTACAATTATTACGATTATTACGGTTATGAATATCGGTAGTTGTACTGTTACTACTGTTATTATTACCATGATTCTTACTGCTCTTTAGTCTTTTCAAGATTTTCATGGAATCCTTCCGAGGGTCCTCTATACCTTCTTATCCTATTAGAGCTCCTGTAGGCGGCAACACCAGGTAGGAAAGCTTGGAATAAAAAGTCGGTTTGTGTGGGTCCACCGCGTATCCCTACTGGGGCTTGTAGGGAAAATGAGAGTATATTAATGTATGTTATATAGGGATTATATCCCTTTATTCCCTGCTAAGAACACGTAAGTTATATGCATGCTAAAAGAGTCATCTGATAGTGATGGGTTCTGATTTTAGACGTGGCGATAACTGCACATAAGATCCTCGTGCTTTTGTGGTCTGTTGAGAACCTATACGACAAGCTAACACAGCCTGTAACTGATGCTTGTTCAGCTTTCCACGGTCGGTAGGGATCGCTGCACACAGCCCCTTGGCCTCAAGCCCTATAAACTCTAAACCGTAGGATCCCCAAGCCCCAAGGGGCAGAACAATGTAGGGGGCCGAAAAAGCAAGAATGGTTAGGGCTTTGGGGTAAGGCTTCACGGAGAAAGCACGGGGCTACTATTTCTGATCATTCCTGTAAAAAAGTATTCAGGGGTGCGAAGTTCGTGGCTTTACGCCATGGGGTGCAGAGCTTAGGGTTAAGGGTAAGGGACTCAGGACTGAATCCTGCGCAGGATGTTGGCCCTGAGCCACCAAGCCCTTAAAAACATGACCCTAAGGGTTCATGTACCCAGTAATCGGGTACTTGGGCGAATCATTTGCATATTTGGTACTTGGAAATTTTAGGATAAGACTGTATCATGCAGGCTTCTGGGCTACGTAAGCAACCATCCTCATGCTTATTGGGGGGGTCTTCAAGATGTTGAATTTAGATCAAGGACAATTCCAGGTGGGTAGTTACCCTTATAAGAGGCCTATATAAACCTCATATAGNNGAGCCTTATATGAGCCTTATATGGGGGCACCCACCTGTCCCTGATTAGATTTTAGGGTCAACATAAACCTTCTCGAGTCCTCCCGTAGGCTGTTTATGAACACGAGAAGCCCAATCGCGGCCAGCATCCAAGACCGCCAACCCCTAAACCTAAATCCCACTCAACACCCCTACACCCTAAACCCTAAACCCCAAACCCCAAAACCCTAAACCCTAAACCCCAAACCCTAAACCCTAAACCCTCACTTTCAACTTTCAGCCACGTTGTTTTTGGGTGCGTGTCATGTGATCCCAAGATGCCCAAGCTCCACACCAGCCGTTTGCTCAGCAATGACCTGCAGCATCTTAAATGGTTTTAGGGTTTAGGGTTTAGGGGTTAGGGTTTAGGGTTTAGGGTTTAGGGTCTAGGGGTTAGGGTTTAGGGTTTAGGGTGTACAGTTTAGGGTTTTCAGGTGCTTGGGCTACCCATTCCGGCAAACAAGAATGGAACAGGGCCCCACAATGGCTACCGTCGCTGCCCCTAAATCCTAAACCCTAAAACCTGGAGGGCCACGTTGAGAGGTACGGCTTCAGAAATGAGAGCTTTGCGAGACCGTGATTGGGTCTAGGATTTTTTGTCCCCTTCAGTAGATAGAATATGGTTTTGGGTATATTGTACTAGGATCCCCATATATCCTATATGCTATCTACTTTAAGGGGACTATAGGCTTTAGGCTTGTTCAGGGTTTGGGGGTGGCTTGAATTTTGGCCCGAGGAGGAAGCCTTTTTTCCAATAGTAACCCCGCCTGTCCCCCAGCCCTGGACCCCATCGCCTCCCAAGTAACTCCGTAAGACCCACAACCTTACAGCTACGGCGTGGAACCCGAACTTTGTGCTATAGCATAAAGAAACAGAACGCGCAACTTCAAAACGGAAGGTTCCGGTGAGTGTAGGTAGACCCTATACATCCTAAGCCCCAAACCCTAAACCCCTAGCACTTATACCCATAGCTATACATCCTAAATCCTAGACTAACGAACCCTACACTCCCCAGAAATCATGTGGAAGCCCCAAACTGGGTTGCTGTTAAGGAACTTAAATTAAGTACCCATAATGGGTATATATAGTAAAAAATAGGGTTTCCCCAATAGTAACTTAAATTAACCCTAAACCCTAAACCCTAAATGCCCTACATAGACTGCTGTCCTTCCAGAGGGGACATCTGGTTCGCTTCCACGCTATGTCTTGGCAAAAGTACATCCTAAACTCTCAATCCCAAACGTAAATCCTATAGTGACTTGCATGTTGCTTTCATTCAGTCATTCCCTGCTGTATGAAACGAACCTGTAGCAGCCTAAACCCTATGAGCCTGAAGGTGCAAAGCCTATATTAAAACCTAAACCCTCTAAGCCTAAAACCTGAATCCACAAGCCTAAACCCTAAACCCGTACGCCTAAACCCTAAACCCTATAACCCCAAACCCTATTATCCTAACCCCCCAAACCCTCTAAGTCCTAAACCCTAAACCCTAGATCCTATAACTATATGAGTCACTGTCTAAACT
>CAJNIZ010002755.1:0-25294 GCA_905231905.1 Symbiodinium pilosum
AGAGCCTCATGCAGGAGGTTTTTCAAGCCGGCAAGGTTGGCACTTGGGAGTCTAGGCTCCAGGTTAACAGTAACACTTCGGCGCAGGCGACGGATCGTGGCACCACGTGGCCCTTGCCTTTGTCAGCAGCTCTGAGCCCAGATGCTGACAGCTCCATCCAGAATCTCATAGATGTCTGGAGTGCTCAGGCCAGACCTCATGCTTTGAGCAGCCTGCCCGCTGTATTGGCCTTGCAAATAGCGAGATTCACGGACCACGGGGATAAATGTCCAGGCACGATCTCCCCCGACTGGAGTTTTGCCGTGCCCTACTATAGGAATGACGGGATTGACATAGAGCATGCCTTGTACAGGGTTACGGCAATCATTTACCACATAGGGGAAAGCATACTGCAAGGTCATTACCGTGCTGTCTTGTTTGAAGACGGAATGCCAGCACATCACACCGATGATGGACGCAGAGCCGTTAAGCCTAGACCTCGGGATCTCAGTCTAATACTCCGCAATTGCTATGTTATTTTTGCAGTAAAGAGCTCGTAATCAACAGCATTCTGCAAGCAAGACTGAACATCAGTCTCCTTGAGGAAACATGTTGAAGCAGTCAATTCAGCCAGGAAAGCCTTGTGTGAAGCAACCAAGATACACGGTCTGTAACCTAGATACATGGCTCCATGTCTGATTGCCAAACATTAGGCACTTATTATTGATCAGTCCAGGCTTTCATGGCTGATGTAGAGTAGCTTGCGTATGGGGCCTGTCGGGCCGGAGCTACTCTTTTTGCTTGCCCAACAAACTTGGGAGGACCCTCAAGAAAAGCTTGAGGTTGTCAGGACGCAACGCAGGACTCTTTCTGCGGCGGAGGAAGAAGATCATCGTCATTGGGGGTTTGCTTCCCCAATCTGAGGGTTCTGGGCTGACCGCCCTTACCCTTGCCCTGCGCGCTTCCACACTGCCTGTTTTGCCCGCGACTGGGAGCATCCCGTCAGATCAACAAGATTTTGGGGATGTTGAGGCGTCCCGCAACGCTAGAGAGGGTTTGGAGCAATTTTTCCGGCCAGCATACTCAGCACATCTCAGCACAATGGGGGCCTAGAGCTTTGGAGGGGTGATGGACCCTACAGTATATGCGCAGCATCAATCCTGGGCCAAGACAGGCAAAGCGTGCTGTAGGCAGTATCTCTGGGCCTCTTGCACGGGTTTCCAGCACTTTGGAAGCTCCCATGCTAAGGCTGTACACCACTTTAACCTAGTAGGTATGTCAAAATGTTGCTTCTGAATTGCAAAGATGGAAAATGCGGGCCAAGACATGCTACGCTTGGGCAAAAATCTATGTTCAGAGCCCTTTGCATGTCTTTCGTGGAGTTGTACCCCTTCACAGTCCCAGTTAGAAGATTTGGTGTTGAGGCTTAAATTCCGGACTTTAGGGCACCTGAAAAAGTTGAAGCTGAGCATAGCCCTCATAGCATAGCCTTCATATTTGTAAGTTTGCTGTGAAAGCAGCTGGGCGAAGCTCATTCAGCCCCAGTTACTGAGCCTCGCACTGAAAGAAAGCGTTTAAAAGGATTTGAGTGAAAGAAAATCTCGTAAAACTTAGGAAGGGTTTTGCGTGGGTAAATTTCTGGGATCTGTATTGCGCGTCCCCCCCCCTCCGTCTGCGAGCATCACGTGGGCATTATCCTGTGGCTTGGGGGATTGCCTGAACAGTCCATGTACATCCCAAGAGCTTGAGGCAATACTCACACGGTCATCCACCTCCTGCGCTCGCTTCAACAGCGCTTCGGAATCCTTCGCCTCGACCAGAAGATCCAAGTCCTGGTAGCTGCCAACTTACTAGAAGCCGCAGCTGTGGCAGTAGCGGAATTCCCTGCCACGTTAGCAGCAGTGATGGCGGCAACCGCAGCAGCAGCAGCAGCAGCAGCAGCAGCAGCAGCAGTAAGACTAGAAGTAGTAGTCGTCGTCGTGGTGATCGCGGTCGTGATCGCGGTCGCGGTCGTGGTCGCGGTGGCGGTCGTGGTCGGGCTCGTGGTGGTGGTGGCAGTGGCGGTGGCAGTGGCGCCACCTCGCCAGCAATAGGACTGATAATGATTTAGTAATACTGCTGGGGACTGCTCAAAATGTGAAAGGCAGGCCTCACGCAGCTTGCTAAGATCCTGCCATGATGAGGGGCTAGTTGCCGGATCCACTGACCTCGCTGCAAAGACAATGTTTTTCCACTGCTCCTCTTGTTGAACATAGGATCACTTTTGGCCGGGATTCTGTCCTGAATCCTATGCAAATTCAGAAAGTATTGTAAATGCTGAAAACCTGGGGTCGGCAACCTCCACAGGCGCTTCCAAAGCAATACGCGGCCCGTGGTGCTGCGGACACTTGCCGGGACGATCTGCAAGGTGCAAGAGGCTGCATGGAAGAGATTTGAGTCTTGCAGATGGGTCCATGCAGCTGTTCTCATCCTGCTGCCTTGGCGGAGCCTAGGCGGAGCTTGCGAACAACTTTGCGCAAGTTTTCGTAGACGGTCCTGGCTGCATTGACGAGCTGAGCAACACCTTCATGACGCACAGCAGAATCAAGCCCGCCGGCAGGGCTCCGCATCCTTCTTCGTCCTCATCAGATCAATCTTTGTGATCACCTGAGAAGGCTGTCGAAGCACATGAAGCAGATCTGCCACGGAAGGTACATCTGAGCGCTGCAACCAAGGTGTAGTCGAGATTGAACTTGCTCCTGTGGTTGAGGCACATCTCCTGAGTCCAGACAAAGCCCTGGACGTAAAGGGAGAGTTTGAGATGCCACTATTCGCCATTGCAGCCAGGGTTCCATCACTGAAATATCTAGAGGAGAAGGTTTTTCGCGGCGCAGCAGCACCTCTAAGGCTTCCAATTGCTCATGCCAGCTGTCTCTAGTCAGATCTTGCTTGTGGCCTCGCAGCTGATGAGGTGGAAGACCTGACGAAGAGTCGGGCCCCGTTCTTTCAGGTACCTGCAAGCACCAGCACACTCCTCCCAAGTAGCATGCGCACACCAAAAGGACGTCCGTTGGAGCATGCTATTCCAACAACGACTGCCATGCAGGCTGGGCGCACAAATCGAGAGTCCGCCTCCAGTGCCTCATTCAAGCACAAACCGGACAAGGTCTCTGCAAAATAAAGTGTTACGGGGCACAGCGGTAGCAAACAGGAACCTGAAAAAATTTAACTGGCAGACTCACTTATTCACTGTTCAGATTCCTCGGCCATCTAGGGCCCATGCCTCGTCTGGACTTCATCTGCCATTGCCTCACCGAGGCCTGGCACCTGTACGATTGTTGAAAGGGGATGTATGCAACATGCAAGCTGGGAACGAGGACAGGCCAGGAACACGTCTACCAAGGTCATTTGCCGAAATGCGGCATTCTGCTCATTGATGGTGTAGAAATGGAACTGTGTCCTTGTGTAAACCCACAGCTCTCCATGCCAGGAGAGCATCCGTGAGCTGAGGATGGTGCGTCTTCCCAGGCATCTTCGACACTGGGGCCACAGCCTCAGCTCCCCTCCCGCATAAGACTGCTTTATCTACAGAAAACAGCACTCAAAATCGTCCCCAAAAGATCCTTGACAGCTGGCCGTTCGATGGAGGAGGGAATTGATCAAGGAGCTTTTGCCCACGTTGGACCTGACTGTCGCGAAGGTCTATTTGCTGAATGCACGTTTTCTCACAATGCCCATCTTGGCAACTGGCCAACCGACAAATACAACCTCCGGATATCGAGCTGGAGGCATGGTGTGGAACCTCAGCAGAGATGCGCAGGCGATTTATGCCTGCTGCTGAGCCTGCGCTGAGTCAATGGCGAGTCCACGAGACCACTGAGGCTAACGGTAGCCACCTTCCAGACTTCCAGCTTCAAAGACTTTGCACCATGCTTCCCTCCCAGATGGCCGGGGCTAAGGGATGCGCTGCTGCCCTTGCAATGAACTCGGTCGTTCCATGGTCCTGCCAGATTGGGTCGCATATCTTCATGGACCTTGGAAGATCCCTTAGCGAAACCACAAATGAAGAATGGACGTGCAGAGCGAGCTCATGAAAGCATCCAGTCCGCTCGAACCCAAAATGCTCGCATTGCGTCGTAAACCTCTGCGAGATTTCTCAGGCTGTCTTCAATGCTAGCACTCAAACAGACTAGGCAAACTACAAGTCAGTGATAGAAACTGCTGCGAACCGTACCCAGAATCAATCCCATGGCCAGCCTGGAAGACATCTGGCATGCTGCGCCGCTTTGCGACTAAACGAATCTGGCAGCTGTTGCATTCAGCTTTTCGGCCATCGCATGTCTGGATTCTGCAAATGTGCTGCAAATGCAGACCTTGCCAACATTCAGAACATGCAGACCTGCAACAGAAATCTCCCCGGGCACCAGCGTATTCCAGCGTTGCACGATCTTCGGCTCATCGTTCCACCCCTCGTTTGCAATGTAGGACAAATTTGCCAAGCAAGTGGCTGCGTCGACTGAGGGCACAGCCCCGATTGCGTTGCCAGAGCCAAAGTGGGACATATTCGCCTGCACAGAGGGAGGTCAAGCCAAAAATGCACTGCGGCCAACAGATGTCAAGAAATGACACTCGCCCAGTCCTCCTTCAGATGCCATTCTTCAGCTAGCTCGGGTGCAGAACCTTTTTAGCTGTGATGGGCCGAATGCATGCTCCAACCGGGTTGAGATGCAGTGAAATGCGGAATGGCGGGATCATGGCTGTCCTGACAGCTCTGTCTTTCTTTATTCTCAAGTTACTCAACTTTTTGAATAATACCCCTGAACATGCTTAGGGGTTGACGTAAGCGTACCATGGCCTCCTCGAAGGCATTGTCAGCTTCTGCGCAAGGCGGAGGGTGGAGGACAAAGGGACAAAACCAGGCACACATGTCAATGACGCAAAACTTGCTTGTTTCCGCTCTGCTTAGCACCCTCTGCTGCCGGACCTCGAGCACACACCTCGGCTGCGTGTCCTTTGAGAACCACACATCCAGCCAAACTTACATAGTTCCAGCTTTAGCTTTGAAAAGCACAGCCAAAGGATGCTCAAATCAAACACAGGTGCTGACCGGCCCAGATTCAGAACAATTGTCTCTAAAGACGAGCAAAAGCGAAGATTCTCGGCGAACATGAAGCTCAAGGATCCACAGCCTTCAGAATGGAGTGCCAAAGCCGAACTCAAAGTGACACCAAGCATCTCACTTGTGCCTCAGGTGTCTTCTGCTGCCCAGGAGGCTGCATGGTGCCATAGCCAGGGTCCTGCGAACGGCTTCGCACTGACATGAAAAGCCTCTTCAAATTCTTCGCTTCCGTGGACGGACCTCTGGTCCTGCCATTGACTTCCACAGTGCACTCCCATCAGCTGCCTGCCAACCGAACGCTTCATAGAAAAACGCAAAGCGCTCGGCGGCGGTATGCATGACTGCATGGCAAGATTGAGTCTTCTGATACGCAGCCTGCCGCTTTACCACCTCTTTTGCGGACATCCTGGTGAAAAGAAAGCATCGGCGACCAAGTTTTCAGAAAAAAGTCGGCAGCCTCGCAAACTAGAGTTACATGCAACCATGGCTCTGGTTGACCTTATAGTACCCGCCAAAACAGCAGAAAGGAAACATAGCCGCAGGTACCCATACCATTCCACTATCCTCCGTATTCCTCAGGTCAAGTAAGTGCTAAGAAGCGACAGCAGGCAAGCAAAAGGATTTGGTAGGAGCCAACTGAGACAACGTCCGGCTGCTCTCGCCGTATTCGGAAGCGAACCACTGAACAAGAATCGCTATGCCTGCTTTCCGTGTATACAGGAGGTGCAGCTTGCAAGCACATCGCGCAAGTTGTGGTCACTGCGACTCATCATCTTGCTCATCATGGAAACTTGCTGCATCCTTCCACTATGGAAACCAAGGAGATTTCCATGACAGCTGCTAGGCCTGCGTTTGTATAAAGGAGGAACGTGAGAATGATCGCCATGATCACGTCCACGGTGTAGTGAAAATGGTTGATCACAATCAAGTACAAATCTGCTGCAGTGCAACCCAGCGCGAAGATGCCTTGAAATCTTGTGTTAGCCAAAGGTCTGTGAATGCCTGCAACATGTGAACCACCTGCTTTGCACCCTTTCCAGAGAATATCTACACAAAAGGCTTCTCTGCCAAACAGCGATAAAATCATCCAGGGCTCCAAAAAAAACTTGGCAGATTTCTCCTCAGCAAAACTGGGCTGTCCCATCTGTCTTACTCACATGTTGAAATTGTGCAAGGTGCTTGATGCAAAGAGTCTTTTTGGAGATTCCATGAGCAGCGTCGAGCGCTGCACAAGATCGGCTACAGCCAGCAAGTACAGCAACATGACCTCTGCAGGTTGACCCCAGAAAGGAAGGAGGAAGTGGCTGCACGGCAGCAAACAACATCCAGAATCCAGGCAAGGTGCAAAGGTGTGGCCACTCAACAACATGTCTGCACAATATCGGACTGGCCATTTCCCCGCGACGCCCCGGAGCTCCAGGGAGACCATACCATCGAAGAACTCCTGACCTCAACTGTCAAACATCAGCATTATATGAGCTTCACGGAAGACGGCTTCACGGATGGAAGCAAACGCGCGGCCAGGCTGCCGTTCAGCGTTCCCAGCCTTTCGAACTCTTTCAATGGAGCTTCTCCTAACCTGATAAGTCCCAGGCGGCATGGCATCACTGAACTTCCCAAACAGACGCACATGAGATGACTCAAACGGCATGAGTGTTTCGCGAAATGCTTGCGGTGAATGGCCTGGCCGCGCACTCAGCCATCCCAATTGAGTCGGGCAGAATAGTCGCATAGTCGAAAACTCCTTGACATAGTGAGGCTTCATGGAACATGTATGCAGCTCAGGCCCACGTTTACCTGCACACTGCATCAGCCATGAGCAGGCGGCCTTTCATTACAAACATCATCCCGTTGCAGAAGAACAACTTGCTCCACGTCCTGGCATGCTGCAATCCACTTCCAGTGGTTTGGGAGTAATATGAGGAAATCTCCAGAACGGCTCCTGAGGTCTCGAAGCAGCAGTGCTCCGACCATGAAACCCAGGAGAACACCACAGGAGATCATGTCGAGGATTTTCCTGAGATCATATTCGCCATAGCAGTACATGCAGAAAGACTGAATGGTTCGCTCTGTGTTTCCTTGCGACAGCTATCTGAAGGCGGGGCCTATCCATAAATGCAAGGCTGGCAGCATTGGCACAGGAGCCTTGCCCAGATATGCATGGCCTGAGACAGCTCCAAATGTACCCGCTTCGACGTCAGGACCGGGACTTCGTGTTGCCTATGTCCTCCGGAAGCGGTTCCTTGTGCATGTGCAGGTTTACCTGGCTGCGTTTGGCACAGAAAACTAGAGTTCTACTACCTTTCCGCACAACGTTCTCTGTGCGAAGCTCGGGTGAAGGCATACTTCACCGTTGTGAGGTGCAGCAATACCTAAACAAACGCAGCGGAGAGCTCTGATAAGGCAGCAAACCATCAACCTTCTGCCTGTTAGTCAAAGCCAGGTAGCACTCTGACAGCAGAAGCAGAGAAAGCACACAAACATTGGAAAAATCCTCAGATAGTCCAATAACTCTGCCACATGTCCCTGTCTTGCCTGACTGCTGCCACGGCACCATTTCAGAAAAAGCTTTGGATGCCTGGCTTCCAGTCAGAATCTCCCCACACGACATGTACCCCTCTAACAGACCAAGTTGAGTTAGCTACGCTCTTTCAGAAATAATCTCAGCGGCTTAACTGGCATCAGCACAAGCTCTTGGAGGGAATCTGCAACAGATGGAGCAGGAGACCTCATCATCGCTCGTCTTGGTCTACTTTATCTGGAAATGCGAAGAAGGGCAACCGCTTCATCTCCCTTTTGAAGCTGTTGTCGAGCGTCGACATGCAGAAATTGATTTGAGCAATCTGCTGGCAAGCGGCTCAGAAGACATTGTGAACAGAGGACGATGCTAGGCCTCGTCCGATGGCAGTTGCTGTTGCGAAACTGCGTGACCAACTCTAGCTACAACCGCCGCGTCCTTCTAACCTTTGCCGGCTCAACTAATTCGAGTGACTATTGGTTAAGGAACTCGAGCGTTGACTGTCTGCAAAAGCGGACAGAAGGACCTGACCTGCAAACAGCAGGCAGGTCAACATCGCAAACCGCGGCAGACTGCGGCAGACTGCCCTATGCTGAAGTACCCCTCCTGGCCTGGAAGTTAGGACGTGTCAAGCAGGCTTGAACACTGTTGCTGCAAAACTGCTCATGCAACCCAGCTGGAGTTTCATCTTGATCACAGCATGAAAAGGAAGCTTCATTGCACAAATTGTCACGAAGCTAGCATGGGGTGCCGGGACCTTGCCGGACCTGGCCAACAGCCTGCCACAATTGCAGTTTGAGGTGGCCGAGCAACATCGAGCCTCAACCTCAATTTTGGCAGCCTCGCGTTCTGCATCCGACTTCGGCCATCGCGCCCTGCGGACAGCACTGTTATAAATTCTGAGGTTCAACAGTTTGGAGCTTCAACGAAAAGATCAAGGTGCAGCTTTGGTCAGGATTGCGAGCAGAGAGTGGATTTTCTTATCTGGAGATGGAGCCGAAACTTGCCCAAGAAACAACAAGAAGCGATCCTGGCTTGCGGACTCTACCAGCAACTTTGGAGCCGCGAATTTTTAAAGTCTTGGTTCCCTAGACCATCCATGTGTGGCAGGACCTTCTGCGGAGCGGCCGAGCAAATTCCCTGCCTGTCCAGCAGATTCACGGCACGTTGCGCCTGTGTCATAGGCCAACAAGCGAGCGTAGGGCTGCAAACTACGCTCAGTCCACCAACATGCTAGCAACACGTCTAAAATGGCCAGCTGAGTGAGCACTTCCAGTGCTTGTCCTTGGTCTGTCAAGCTGCGGCGAGAAGCATCGAAACTTGAAAACAACATTGGGTCACTTTGGGCCAAAGGGCGAGGGCGCCCTCCAGCTAAAAGTTCAGACAGCTGCTCCTGCCCGGAGACTCAACAAGTTGTAAAAAGAATTCCTCGAATTGTAGTCCTCAGCTATGGTCTTGTCGATGGCTTCGTTGGAATCCTGGCAGGACAAGAACGCGCTGCACCTTTAGGATACAACGAATGCGACACGCACTGCGGTCCTTGTTAATGCGAAGCGCTGCATCTGCCAAGGAAACTGCAGCATCTGCCCAATTCCTGATCAGAGTTCTAGCTTCATGTCATCTTAGCTTCAGCTGTGGGGTGCTTGCTGATTTACATCTGAAAACTCCTACATGAGGCTACTGTCTGACTACGGATTTCCGTTCCTTTCTAAGAACCTCTGGCCATCCACAGGGACTAGAGCGCCATCGTGCTTTTCGGCACGCAACCCTGCAGCCAAGCTAGATTCACAATTTCCAGCAGGTGTGTCGTTCATGCTTCATTCCAATAGCGGCAACTTTGCCAGGCAGCATGGCGGGAGACAGAATTGGGATGTTTGCAGGGAGGGGTTGCTTCGCTGCTTTGCATTGGGAAGCTCGGTACAATTTGGAGTTCACACATGTTTCAACCGGTCCGAATATTGCGGGTGTCTGCTGGCTGCGCAAGCTGGCAGCTACCTTTGCCCAATCTGGTTGCCACTGCTTTCTTCACACCGCCAGACCAAAGCTTCACACCAAGAAAACAATACTTCCATCTCCCTCCTCCACTCTTGGTCAGCAACACTCTCGAGGCCACTGGCTGGGGCTGGTGCTTTGGGGCAATTCGCTGCCTGGCATTTGGCACGCCATTAGGTTGTGCTGACAGCATGCAGACTATGCTAGTCTTAGATCATGCATCCACAATTTGCAGCTTCGATTGCATTGCTCTGGGAAAGAGGATAAAGATCAACAAAAAACACGATCCGAACCATCGTGGCATCGGGCGCAATGGGTTTTGACACGCAGGTCAGTAGAGCTTTGGTCCTGCATGCGCAGGGACTTCGCTGAGTCGTAAGGCAACAGTCGGCCTTTGTGAGGTTTCTGTATGAAACATGTGCCAAGCCAAAGATGCCAGCGAAGTCATGGCATTATCAACCAGAGTCGGGCGGGGCATCTTCAAACTTCGTGGACTCATGGGCTGCTGCTCCATACAGCTGTGTAAAAGCATGCTATCTCTTCTGGCACTACTTAGATGCCTCCTTTCAGCGACAGAACCGAAGACTTAGCGATGAGTCCAGTGGAAGCCAAAGCCGCATTACTTTACTCATTAATTGGAGTACTGCAACTGCTTAACCCACAGTGGACCTGAAAATGAGTGATGACTGATGACTCAGTATTGTACTAGTCTATAACCTCAAAGATTTCAGGCGGGCGCCCCTGCTACGTGCTGCTCGCCACCTTGTGCAATGAACTTTTAAAAGATCATGAGGGGTGAAATGATGACACTTTCGGCTCGAAGGTGCTTGAAACCAATAACCATCTGTATTCAAAACGTTGATCAACAGCTGGAGTTCCTTGGGAAGACTGGTATGGGACCGGCTGAGTGCCATCCTAATTGAAACACTCGTTGAAGTCAAATTCGACGTCACCTGAGGGATGACCGAGCGTTCCGTCTCAGGTTCCATCAAACGCTACTGAAGCTCTCTCATGCGCACACTGGTGGCAGAACGATCCTTTCATATCAACATTGTTTTCACGTGTGCTGTGCGAACTTCTGCCACCAGCTTGGCGATCCAGTACGTAAGAACAAGCATCTTGCTTGAAGGACGCACATGTCGGATCCTGAAAGGTGACAGCTTTTTGCTGCCGGGGAACCCTTCCTTTTCAGCCCGCATGCTGTACAGTTCCACAGCGCCTGGCAAAATGAGTCAATTCAGTGGTGCCCACCTCCGCCCCGAGTTGCAAAATGAGCAAGAACTTCAAAGGCAACATACTTGTCGCGAAGTTAAGATTCTTCCCACAATCGTGTGAAGACTCATCACAAACTCCAAGCAATCACGGACCTCTCTTCTGCATAATATCAGGATCAATTCGCTGAGGCCGGTGGTTTGGAGCACCCCACTTGCCACTTCCAGGACACCCCGAGCTGCGGCGCCCCGAGCCCACTCCCTTTTCGTGAAGTTGTTTGGATCAAGTGGGCTCAGTAGGCTCCAGTCAGTTCTCCTCATTTCTCCTCCAAATTTAAGGATGCGCTGTTGGGACCCCACCCATGCCTCAACTGGACCTCAACGAAAACAGGACGCCTCATTGATGACAGAATAGTTCTTCCCCGGCCATCCGGTCCCCCGGCCATCCGGTCCCCCGCGTTCGCGGTTTAAGCATGTTAGGTGGCCTGATACTGATACAGGATGATCCCGTCAAATTTGACATCGCCTCTGCTGGCTTCGTCCAGCTAGTGCACGCCCGCCTTCCAAACAATTCTGTCAGATGACCTTTTGTCTTAGCAGATCGTGCAAACACAGTTTATGGAGCTGGCAGATTACTGAGCCAGACACTTCGCGAGGCTTTTCCATTGCACACACATGACCTGCAGTAGCCATGAGCACATGTCAGCCCAACAGCAAGCTGCACGGACCAAGAAGACAAGATCCACCGTCAAGGTGGCCAACCATACACTCAATATCAACTGAAACTTTGACTGTCTGTACTTCAGCTTGAGTAGCAGAACTTGGCATCAATGACAAAGACCGAACCACCTCGGCCATATCACGAGTTACTCAGATAATGGCTGGAACATGAGGAAGATCTGCAAAGGCCTTGATATCGCTTCTCTGTAAGCTTTGCCGGAAGCGTCTACTGCAGTACTGTCTGCTCATGTTGGTGCCAAGACACAAGAAGGGCACTTTTGATGGATCTCCTTAATTCCAACCAAAGTTTAAACCAAGCCAAGCAGTTTGCCAAAGCTCCAAAAAAAATGGCAATAATAAGTGGGTAGCACTTGTTGAACTTATGACACGATCCTTGAGGTTGAGGGCTGCCACTGACACCCAACACAGCCAAGACACGAGTGATTTTTTGATCAAGTAAAGGCGCCAGGCTGGAATCATCACCTCAAATCATAGGGGGATATTAGGGTTTTATGGGGCTATATAGGGAGAAAATAAAAAGGAAACTACTATTTAGGGTTTGTACTGCAGAAACTTGGCCTGCAACTGTGAAGGCTGCTTCTGCAGTACATATGGCCCTACACGCCCCTTTGTCGCGGCCTGTTGTTACAAACCTTTGTCGCAAGTGCGTGGTACAGGCATGCCCCACAAGAAAGGCTTGTCAAAAAAGTTCTTCTTGTAAGCCAGGAGATTCTGTTAAAAGCCTATGTGGCGGAAGGACCGCCCAAGCCTCTTACAAACCCAGTGTTCTGATTCAGATTCACAGCCACATGTTGTCCATCGCAGGCATTTTGTCTTTGAATGGCGCTCTTAGATGCAGCCAGCAAGCAACCGCAACTGCAGATGCAACGAATAGCCGTGCCCAGACCGGGTACCAGGATCCCAGATGCTCGGTGAGCGATCCTGCAGAGGGAGTTCAGCTTTCACGTTTTGAACCAACAAAGACTCTCATTCCAGATGTACACATGCTGGAATGCATGAATAGGTCTGCAGCATCCCATTCAAGCAGGCTGTCGTGTGTAGCCAAGGCGCCGATTGTGGCCACACCAGCATCAAAAGACCTGAAGCTTAGGGGGGGCATCCAAAGGAGTGGAATTTGCTGGCAGCTGCAGATGCGACAGCAGCAGCAACAGCAAGAGCAGCAGGCAGCAGCAGAAGCAGCAGCAGCCGCAGCCGCCGCAGCAGCAGCACCACCACCACCACCACCACAACTACCAAGGAATCACAGAATCACGTGAGCAGTTGTAGCCCCGAGCAATTCGGTTAGCCAAGACTCTGTTCCCAGGCGAAGCCGACACAGACGCCAATAGCCTCGATTGTTCTCAAGCTGCATCTTGAAAGTCATAGTTGTAAGGGCGCTGCTCAGCTTTCCCAATCGGCAGAGCAAAAGTGCTGCAGCGTCGCACGGTCCGTGCATGTGTGCCTCAAACCTGACGCTGGCTAGGAGCATTGATGACTTCGCCAATAGCCCGATCAGCATCGTCGTCTGTGAACTCTAGATCTTGAAGCCAGTCCAGGAAGTAGACCTCGGGATTACAAAGAAGGGTCCCATTCCGGTAGGTCCGCAATTCGCAGTCAGAGACCAGACCATTCCCCTCAGGCCCAAAGGTCTAAGGCCATGACCAGGACAAAACTACCGAAGGAGACCTCAGCATGCACAGGTTGCACAAAGCCTCACAAGGGCACATGCAAAGTCAGTTGCGCTCTGATGAGACGTACAACTTTGTGCTGTCGGGCAGCTATCAGAGCTAGCACAACTCGCCAAATCACGCAATTTGGATCCGCTTCAGGGTCTGCAGCTTGTTCAAATCCTGAGCTCCAGCGCATGCGGCAGAAACCTCTGTCCTTTCTTCAGCCTTACCTACCAACTGCTCTTTATCAGCCAAGGCTGCCAAATAAAACCCATTTCACCATGTACCTTGGATTGTTGCAGGACCTGACTCTAGAACTATCAGTCTGTTCAGGTCTAAAGGCCTTGAGCTCATCAAAGCAAAAAACATGTCAGTTTCTGCTCAAGGCATCTGCTGCACAAAAACATGCCTTGTGTCTTCCAAGATACAGAGCACACCAGGATGCTGCAGTTGCGAAGGAACTGCTGGAGATCATAATCCATCTTGTCCTGGATTGCGAGCTCTTTTTCAGAGTTCATGACAAGAAAAAAGATAGTACGGTAAATACATATGCCAAAAGAGCAAAGCTCTGACACATTGCAATGCATGCTGCTTTCCGTCTTCGATCATATGCCTGACCAGCTCATCTTAGCCAAGGAGCACATAGTTTCGGCAGTGATCCATGGAATAGGGCGGACTAGCAACGAGCGCATGTGCCTTCTGACGATTCTGCAGCCTTTGCACAACTTGATGATGACAAGTGTTAATCTGCTCCCCTTGTCTGCATTGAGAAAAATCTCAGCCACTCTGGCCGAGCATGGTTCTGTTTTTGAAGACACATGGCTTTCTGACTTCCATGATAGCTGTAACTCTGCTCGTCTGGCCCCCCAAATACTCTAAGCAGCTTCGCATGGATCATCAATATAGAGATGGCGCAAATCGCGCACAATGGAGATGCAACACCTGAGTTGGCAATGGGACTTTTGCTTTAGAGCTGAAAGACAGAAAACCAGAATGTACAGTGTTCCGAGACTTGGGCCAATCCCAATCTTGGCTTGCATCGGGTGGTTGATGACTGGTAGCTCAAGCCCTTCGGCATTTGACATGATGCCGGTCAAGACGAATCCTTGAAGCTTTCAAGCATGCATACCACAAGAGAAAGTCACCATGCACAAAACAACATGTAGAGCCAGGACACGCAGCACTACCTCAGGCAGAACAGGTTTTCCAAAGAGACGCTCACGGAACGTCATTGCCGTCAAGTTGCTACGGCAGAGAAGGAGATCCCGAGAGCAGCAACCTGGAGGCACAAGCACGGATCCACGCGAATCAGGCGGTCTTCAACTCTGCTGCCCCTGCAGACGAGCAAGAAGACATAAACTTGGAGGAAGCAGCAAGGCTTCTACGAGACCTGAGGCTTGAACATCATCTTCAGCTTCCTGCCAAGGAGAGTTTGCAATTTGCGCTAGATGTTCTTTGCTCATCCGTGGACCATCAACCCTAAAACAAGAAGCACTAAACCGTCCCTGAAAAAAAACAAGGACCAGCCTCAGCAAAATGCTCCCAAAGCATGTAATGCGAGTCTTGGAAGTGCCGGCCTGCCAAGCCCACTTCGAACAAACACAAAGCCAGATCTGCCCCAAGCCTCGAAGGGAATCGGAGACTTTGAAGATGGCCATCAGTAAAAGGGCCTCAGAGACTCAGAGCTGAAGAATCTGTGTGTTTGCGTGCTACATGTAGGCTGCAGGCATGCTGATTTCGCTTCGGATCCTCTCTAGATCTGGGCTTGCTGCATTGACGACTGTTGGCACGACTATCAAAAAGCCATCCTGCCGCACCGTCCACGAACAAGCTATGCTCCTTTAGACCTTTATGACTGGATTTGCTTTGTAGTTTTCACCTCTCGCTCACTTGGCCTGGAAGCTCTCCAGCTGCTGGAGCTCGAGGCTGCACCGGATGATCGCGAAGCCGGACATGTGGGAAAGCAACGTTGCCCAGCACGCGAACTGACAGCAAAAAATCACAGGTAGCAAGCTCAGGGCATGGGTTTGCTTTAGTTTTTGGAACAAGTTCTGCATACGCAAGCACAACTGCCAGCACGATGCAGTGGCAAAAGATCCTTCTATGTCTGCCAACAGGAGCTTTCCTACGCCATCTCGACTCGAGCCTTTCGCTTCTGGAGGTCTTCGAACGAAGCCTGGAATCGTGCAATCTGCACGCCATCAACCCGCAATTCGAAGTCGACATGACCCTTACAGAAAAAACACGCAACCAAAATCAGTTTCGCGCGCGGACTTGGGAACTAACTCCTAATAACAGCATGGACATGCAAGACATCGCAGTATTCAGTAATACTCATCGAGTTTGCTCCGCAAATGGTGTTGTTTGTGGAAGCCAGCCTGTTGGTACACCACCTCTAACACGGCGAAAAAGCAGGCAAGAACATGATATGTCTTCCCAGGCCTCGAAATGTGGCATACAACAGAGGTCTGGTATTGAGGTTGTGATTTAGCGAATGTTCAAAGGAAACTAGGAACAGAAGATGTGGGTTTCTTGCTCTCTCGACCCTTGGGGCTCATGCCTTCCGACCAAAACCCTTCCAACAAATGGATCTGAGAGAGCATGAATGCCAGACTCACTGGCTACACAAATTAAATTGATGCACAACAAGAAACTTCAACTTTCTGCCCTTGTCGAGTCTCTTCTTCTTTCCTCAGCTTGAGGCAATTGAGCCACTTAGGCCCCTTGGATGCAGCATGAATTGACTAAGGCAGAAGCATGTAGGCGATCCTGTACAAGATGAAGTGCAGCAGGCCTTAATGACAACAATGATCCACATCACTAGAGCACCCAGAAACGCCAGCCAAGCTGCCATAGAAGGTGGCAAACGTTACGTAAGCAACACCTCGGAAGCACAGGCTGCAAGATGCGTGAAAAGCAAAAACAAACTGCAAACTGCTTGGCAGAAAAGTTCTACCCCTTTGCCGCCACAGTTTCAAATCTTTGCCATTTCTCTTCGCAAATGGCTTGTTATGAAGTGGTCGCAGAACATGCTGGTCACTGCGGCCAGACCCTGCAGGGTACGATGCGCTTGCAGCAGGCGTCTATCACAGGTGCCTGAAATATACAGCTTGACAGCACCACTTCCTGATCTCTTGAACCAAGGCTGCGTTGCCTGGAAGAGTAAAACGGCCACGAAGATTGAAACTGTGGCATTAATGACCTGGACGCATGCACGGTAGGTTGGATTTGAACGCCACTCCTGCGAGCCCGAGCCTTCCAGGTATGCATGCGAATGTCAATATCGTCATGATTCCTTGGCTTCGGTGATAAAAACATCTCAAGATGTCCCAGCAAGTTACAGAAACAACCTGATTGATGGATAGAAGTGCAAAGTCACGATACGAAAAACACTGGCTCCTAAATGGTGCCAAGATGCACCAAGTAAAACAAAGACATGATGAAAGTCACGCCCCCGAGCAAAAAAACTGCTCCAGTCACATCGACTGATGTGGCCTGCCATGTGTCACCAGTACATATCAGCGCAGCGCAGTACAAGCAAAGCTCGCTCCAGCTTTGACGAAGGCAGAAACCATGCTACTTTTTACCCCAGCACATAGGGTGGAAAGACCATAATTCCAACCACTGCCACAGGACGAACCAAGCGTGCAAGCGTGCTGAAAAGGTGTGTTGCCTCCTCCATGTGCCCTTCCGGTTCTTCCGGTTCTTCACCTTCTCCCAGTGCCGGCTCGGCCTGTTTCATGGAATTCTAACATGTACGTCAAATGAAGGTGTATGCTGCACTAGGAGTAGCAAACCATTTCTTCAGGCAGATTGTGAAGTCACAAGATTTACTTGATCCCTGTACTTCCAGCCCAGTGCTTACAAGCTACAGTAAGTGGGGTGCTAAAATAGAAGAGTGCATCAGCAGCAATCGGCGACCAGCTTCAAGAAAATGTCGCGAGCTGTGTTTAAACAACCGTGTTTCATGACAAAGCTTGCCAATTTACAAGGAAATCATCAAGGACGACCTGCAGTACAAAAGAAGCTCGAAAGCAGGGGTCTGTATCATAGTAGCTTTCAAACAATCCACATCCTCGGCAGCCTTGACTAAGAATCATAGAAGCAACTACGTACCGAGAATGTTCGCACGTTCCCTCCCGCCGTGTCAAAACGACAGGCATGGAGGCATCTCAAACATTCTATGCTCCTTCATCTACAAATGGGACACGGCTGCAGGTCAAGCTGCAAACAGGAAGTCGGCGCATGTTGAACTTCTCAGCATTTGGCATGGAAGCAAAATGGATCTTGAATTTTGGACGCCAGGGCTGTAGCTGAAAGACATGTTCGGCTCTGCTGGCTGCATCAAAACACAGATGAGACCCCTGCTCTAACATGATTACGTTTGAGCACAAATCCCGCCTTAAGCTCTTGTGCGCGAGCTGTCGCGAGTCCTTCTTCTCCATCAGCCTCCGACTGCATGACTTGACCCAGGTGAGTTCTCTTTCATCCTTGAACTTAGAACTCCGCAGCCACAGAGAACAAAGCCTTGTGCACAAGTTCTGCTGCTTCACCGCCTGTTGCCATGTCCTCGAAGATGCAAACATGCCTAAAGAATCTTGCTCTTCGAATCGCTTACAAGGACGGCAGTTTGCGTTTTGAGGCCTGTCCTTGTCGACATGTTTCGCCAGAGCCAAGGCCAGCAGCAACGCAAAAAGCAGTTGATAAAATGCAGCGCCTGGCAGTCACGTTTGAACCCTGCAAGTGGCCAGTCTAGACAGGCAATACCGCAAATGGCCAACGCTGGAGAGTAGCGGCTGACTTCTCTGCTCCGAATGCAAGAAAACAAGCACCTGCCTCTTTGGAACAGCCGCATTTCTGGCAATGACGCCCAGTGAGACAGCTCTTGTGTTTGTCAGATGCACTGATCTTTTTGTGACGGTGAGGGGTGTGTTTGGCGAGTCTTGCAGTGCCACGCTTCAAACACGTGCGTAGTGACTGCCATAGCATACACACACATATACACATATATACATATATATATATATGTTTATCCGCTTTGGAACCGCTGTTGCCATGCCATGCTGCCATGTTGCACAAATTTGAATTTGCCTTCATTTGAGCCACTTTTCTTGCGGCAAACATGTTTCATGGCGTGAAGTTTCCTGCAATGTCGCTAATATCTAAATCCACGGCGACTCCACCGCGAGCTTACGAGTCCGAATTTAACCTTCACGCACAGCTTCAATTTGCTCAACGCTGTGTCCTCGGTTGAGTACTGTGTGCAGGTAATTGGCTGAATATAGGAACTGATGTTGTATTTCTTGCTTGTTGAGACCCGCCCTGTGCCTGCCATCTCGAACAACTTCAGCGGCCGAGCTCAGCCGACCGAGAGACACCATACATTCCACCTTTGCAAGAACATTTATGAAGGCAGCTACAAGTGCTTAGGCATCTGCATGACAGCTGTGCTCCCTTGCTGGGATTCCTGGATTGAATATCTCATCTTGGGCCGGTACGCCAAATTGCCATGGATCCCCGCACAAAGTCCTCAAGGATGAGGCCTTGAAAAGACACAGCACTGAACCCACGGTTACTCCATGCCCCGCCAAGAGTCTTGACTCAACAATACGCTGACTGAGTCTCTTGCAAGTTCCTCTTCGTGTTTGTCCTCGGCCAGCCGCTTGAGTTCTGCCTGCTCACGCAAGTCAGATGGAAGAATGCAGGCAAGAAGCCATCCGCAGCGTGCCAAACTTAAAAAAAATGCCTCAGAACTTTTCTGAAAATGCCTGAACAGAGGGCAAGTAAAGCCCGCCTTTATGCGATTGTCAGCTCGTTTTTGCTGCTCCTGTTGCCGCTTCTCCAGGGTGGCCTTCCGAAAGTCCAACAACACATTGGGCTCCGTGCATCTTTGCATTACATGGAACTGTCCTGTTGGGTCACCGACGACTGCAGGTCCAGCTGACCTTCTTGACGCATCCTTGCCTCAGCATCCCCAAAGGCGCCGCTGCTGAAATGCCAGCAGAATCCCAACTATGCAACTCAAGAGCAGCACCCACTGACGCCGACGTTGCTCAAAGCGTGCGCGGGCACTTTCCGCAGCAGCCTCCTGCGAAGCCAACACAAATGTAGAAAACCGTGCGAATCGTTAATATACACTGCGAAGAAGTACACTCTTCTTGCACTGCTTGTAAATATGGATGGCGCATGGATTTGTGCTCTAGACCCTCCCACACAACAAGCATGTCAGTAATGACGAACCCATGTTGGAGATCGAACATCTTCCAAACTCAACAGGGGGTCTCTCGGCCTCCGGCATTTGGATGGGTTTCCGGTGTCTCGGGTCCTAGCGCCATTGACATGAATGCTGCTGCTTCGGGTGATGAAACCTCACACGTCTATCTGGGCATGATGATGATAGCCTATAGGCACAGTAGATTATCGTTAAAAATGCCTCAGGATAAACAACAAGTCATGATGTCTCTGCCTGGCTCATGAAAGACACCCTCATTATGAACATCTACGCAAGACAAGCTGATCATCGCCATGATCCCAATTTGCATGGAGGTGATTTCGCTGCACACGCCTTTGGCCCACGCCGACGCGTAAGAGGCGGGGAAGAATCACGGCCGAGCCCTCCAGCCGCACAAAGTGCACAAAGCAGCTGGGGACTGCCATCGAGCCTCGCGCAAAAAAACAAAGCAAAGAAACACATGCAAAAAAAACACACACGAACTAAGCTGGACAACATGGAGAAAGCGCCCGTTTTAAAATTCAGTCACACTTCATTGGGACCAGTGTGACCAAACGCCGCTGCGCCTGCTTCCCCATAAACGGGCCCGTTCTTTGAACTGATTCCGCTGCGGCCCTCTAATCGCATGTCGATGCCACGATGCACCTGGCAGGGTCGTTGTATGAATGGGTTATTTGGACCAACATACCAGGTTGCAAAATGTGCGCATGAAGCATCTCAGGCACCTCCAGGCACCAATCTTGGCCCACGAGCAATAACATCCATGGCAATGACGTGTTGTGCAAAAATGCAAAACCATACTATCATCAAATGTAAGTGACAGCATGTTAAATGCTGTTGCGATGATAAATACTGCTCCAAAAATGTAGACTTATTGCGCCTATTCTGCACGCGGCTGTATTACACTTCACGCGTATGATGATTTATGCAAGAACTACCATGCTGAGAAGCAAAGCCGCATGCGGTCGCCATGACTTCAATCATGGGTGGCTCTGAAACACAATAATACTAGCCGAACGGCTGTATCAAGCTTGGAAACAAAGACAATTTCGAGGTTGGCACGGCCTAATCCGAGCACTAGATTAATAAACAGGACCATGGTTCAAGAAATTTTGTTTGGTAGAATCAGGGTCCCAAAAGTGCCTTCAATTAGAATGGATTTCGTATGGGCAAAAAGGACTACATTTTTGGGGAACCCATCCTGATAGTAAAGTTAAACAAGTAGCTTATTGTTTGGCAAAAAAAAGAGTGGCAATTGATTCAATACGTTCCTATTCACTTTTTAATAGCGTTCCAAAAGCCCCAATGACCGAAGAATGATTTTCTTTCAACCCAGTGACTTTCATTCCTTGTTCCAACAGTTGGGGGGGAAAGAAAAAATGGTAGAAAGGGGGATTCTGGGGATTTCAGTGTTAGGGGTTGCGTGTCTCCTTCATTTATCGTTTTTCATCGCTACGTCCTAATCTTTCCTCTACTGTTATACTTGTTTCGTTTCTTAGTTCCCATTCTTGGGGTCAAGATTTGTCACATGTCCACCTCACTCGTTTTCTCAACATATCCCCCTCATTCATGTTCTCTCTCCTCTCTCTACGGTTGCCGCTTTTCTCCCAGACCCCAGTTCCCAAATGGGTATATCGCCCCCTTATCCGTTTTTCCTCTCCTCAGTTTTTGTCTCATCACGTTTTGATTCAAGGGGTTGTTTCACTATTTTGTCGGTCCTTGGTGGACGACCTCATCAACCTTAGCTGGTGAGCCTGTCTCGCTTTGAATGCCTGCTTGCTGATTTGGAACGGTTGTATCGATGAAGTTTGAAAGCATGAGCGACAATTTATTAATATCAGAAGCAACGAGCGTTCAAGCATTCATGCGACATTTCCCTTGTGGTTTTGTGCGACCATGGCTGGTTACACAAATCTTGGGGAACAAGCTCTGGAGATGGCAATGGCTGGCATGGGAGGTGACGAGGAGGTGAGCAGTGCTTCCGAGGGTGAGGACTTTTTCCGACACGGAGGAGGACACAGACAAGAAGAGTTGTGATGGAGACCGTGACCATGGCGACGACGACCAAGCAGACCCATCAAATGCAGCAGGGACAAGTTTTTCCTGAAACCTTCATGAACCACCCAAAGGAAGCCTTGGAGAAGCGCATTGAAGCTATTCTCGATGGGGCCACCACGAAATAAGACTTCATCAAGTTGAAGAACATGCTGAAAAGAAGAAGGACATCCCCTTCAATCAGGATTCAGCGCGGTGACAAATCCATCAGGTTGTCAGTGCCACCGAAAGGGACGCTCAAGACCATCCGCAACATCCTTACCTCCATTCACAGTTTTGAGGAGAAGCACCTCACAAAGAGCCGATTCATGTTGAACAACAGCGTTGATATGAATGACCATCCCTGTCGTGAGATGGGAAGGGGTGAGAAGGGCACAGGATGGTGCTTTGAGGTAAACAGCATCATCACCACCATCTGCGGCGGAGGCGGTGGAAGGAAGGGAATTTCCTATCTTTGCAATTCATTTTGTTAGGTTGGTTTAGTGTTAAGGTAGGGGTTTAGTCTTACTTCGGATTTTTTAAGTTAGGTTTAGGCTGGCTCAATGTCAGGGTCTGCGCGAAAAACCTTCACGACAAGAAGAAGGAAATTTACGAAGACCTCGGTCTGATGGCAATGGGGGTTTCAAACACAACCATTCCCAGCATCACTGACAACGTGATGGTTCTGATGACCTTGAAGCAGGGCATGGACAAGGACGACGGGAACATCATGACTTCAGTTTTGGGTCAGTTGTCTGCCAAAGACCTCATGGAGATTCAGATGAAATGTTCCTCAACAGGCAACACCCACAACAAAACTCAGCACATCATGAAGGTGTGTCTTTCGACAAAATCTGTTCAGAGATGGTTGAAATGAAGAAGTAGAGCGCGACTGTGGACAAAGCCTTCCTCCTCATGACCCACCTCATGCTCCTTTCGGCATTCGGTAATGATGCGCTTTCACGACCGCCCTCATCAACATTCTCATCAAGAAGGGTTCAATCTCCGAGTCTTCCGATGCCCCAGCGGCAGATCTCGCATCGTGAGTGAAAGCATTGAGGCAATGAGAACCCAGCAAGATGAACGCACCCTTTGTTCAAGAGAAATCTTGATAATAAACACATTCGTTGAACACACATTTTTCTTACAAAGGCTTTTTACATCCAAGATGTTTTTCAAAAGGCGCTGTGCTCAATCCCTGTGTTCAGTAGTGGCTGTGCCCTTAACAAATGGTCAAGATCTACTAAAACAGATACTATGAACACTACCTAAGGGTAATAATAGGGATAGCTACGGATCACTGCGAAGCACTTTTGGCCTTGACTCAATGCGCATGCGACAATCACGGTCAATGCTACACAAACTGATCTAGGTTAGCTACACTGACATCAGGGAGACATTCACACTCAACCTGTTCTCTGTTCAGTTTGGGTACTAGATCTGCAAAACTGCGTGATCGAAGACGCAATTAGCTATCTTCGTCGAGCAACTACGACAATTACAGCTAGTGCGTCCCGGGCGCTAGTACGCCCAGCTCACTGTATACAATGTTGCACTACTTATGCTGCGATGCATGCCACGGATGCTCATACGTGTGCCCTCAAGTCATAAACAGAAAGCTTACATCTTAGCTCTACTGAGCTCGTATGAGCAGGAGCTTAGGATCTTCCAGAGGAAGTCCGGTTTCATGGCCTTCGTGAAACAATCTGCGGCCTGCGTGGCAGTGCCGCACCAGTCCATGCGATCACCCCCATCCGGGTAGTAAGTCACAGCCCTTGCGCCGTCATCAAGAAAGACTGACTGTCTTAGAGCGTTGAGCTCTATCTGCAGAGGCTTGTCTTGCACCTTGGCCGGGACCTCTACATTGAGATGGGCCACCAGACCTCGGCAGTCGGATAGCATGACATGCGGAACATGCTTCCTGGCAGAGTCATACCAATCCGGACTGGGAGATAGGTGTCCGTACATCTCGGCAAGCGCACGTATCTTGTTGCCGGCCTCTTGGGCGTTCTGCAGAGCATATGTCTCTGCTTAAAGGGTTGCTCTGCATACCCGTTTGATCATCGTGCTGCTAAACGAGACTAGCATGACGTCAAAATAACAGCTGTTGGGATCAAGCGACTGTTCAGCAGGGCAAAGGAAGTGAATACATCCCTGCTGGGATTTCAACTGTGATATGTCCCGAGAGGCCTGCCGTGAGATCCACTAGAGCGATTCCACCACAGAACGCAACTATCGTTCCTCGCCACTAGCGACGGGCTCTGAGGCCTTTCGACTGTTGTTGATATCGATGTAGGTGGTCGTAGTCGTGTTGTCAGTAACGTCGATCAACATGTCCTTGCCTTCAAGTGAGAATTGTTTCCCACAAAACGGAGTCTGCCGATCTCTCGTTTTTCGATTTCGAAGCGGCCAAGCAGCTTGTCCATGACTACCTGTCCTGACTCGGTACATGCCCACAGGAAGTCATCTATGTAAGTGGTCAACACAAGATCTACTCGCCCATTTCTCCGACGGTAATAAAAGGCAGGAAAGACGCGGCTTGCACTAAGGCCTACATTCTTGGGGTCGTGGTCTACCTTCTTCCAGAATCCACGGCCAGAGTCCATAAACCGGCCATAAGCCGGTACTCTGATAAGCAAATAGGCTTCCGGATCTACTCCGGGAAGTCCGCCGCTAGGCTGTCGCAGAATAACAATGCAATCTAAAGGTATCGCTTGGAAGTAAGCATTCCTTGTATCTGAGCTCTGAGGTGGCTACTAAGCTATGCTGTGTGTCTCAAGATCTGACGCGGGAGCGTCAGTCCTAACACTTGTGGCATCCTTAAAACTACCACAGCCCACCAGTCGAGACTTGAATTCTGGCTTACGTTGCTCATGAATATTCTGGACAGTGTCTACCCACTTCATAGGAAGAACAACATGTCCCTTAGAAACAAGCCTAACAGATCTTGTCCCTTTATAAGAATAGCGGCTTGGAAGTCTTGATATTTCTTCCATTCCTTAGCTCTGCTTTCATTGATCTTACATTGTATAAAAGCGCTAGCCTTGTGAAAGTTGAAAATTCCGGGAAGGGCGCTTGCACTCTTCTCTTTGTAGATGCTCAACCTGAGCTTTGGTCAGAACGCGATTAGCAATGAACGCCTTATAGGTCTGCTGTTTGCTCATGGCGCCGCAAGGTCACCAAACTGAGCAGCACGCGTCTGACTGGTCCCAAGTAATGCTTGCTGGACCCTTTTGGAGGTATCCATATGCACAAAGGCCTTCTTAGCCTCAACTCTAGCTTGATGTTGCAGGGCAAAGCCGGCATTCACGTTTAATAATAGTACCACCCAGCATCAACTGCAATGGCAGATAGGCCCCAGCATTCATCCCAGACAGACTTGAAGGCGCCCCCAGGCCGGGGCGAGGGGGTGCGAAGCACTCTTCTCCAGTCAATGTTGAAGTGTCAGGCAGCGTAGTGCGTCGACCATTACTACTACGATTACTACTACTACGAGTACTACTACTAAGGCTACTACTAGTACTACTAGTACTACTACTACTACTACTAGTACTATTACTACTACTACTATTACTACTACTAGTACTACTACCACTACCAGTACTTGTAATAGTACGACGACTACTACGACGACTATTACTACCATTATTACTATTATTACTACTATTACTACTACTACCATTATTACTACTACTACCACTACCAGTACTTGTAATAATACGACGACTGCTACGACGACTACTACTACTACCTACTACTACTACTACTACTACTACTACTGCTACTACTACTACTATTACTACTACTACTATTATTACTAGGCACGCGGCGGGGAAAAAA